>BEXV01000615.1:129686-140685 GCA_003118195.1 Hemicentrotus pulcherrimus | reverse complement strand
ATAGACGAAAATGAAACCGCAATTCGCCAAAGAATTCTCCTCCCACTAGCACTCAACATTGGCGAAATTGAATGGCGCTTACGCATTTCCAAATTGACTGAACCCAACTCTAATTTGAATGTGCATGTTTAGAAAATTCGGTGTCTCGAAACGAAATTAAATGCAAAAAGTTTAAAAATGAAACAGCGGAGCAACGAGTACAGAAATTAGCTCGAACATGAATTCACGTTAACAAAATTGATTGCTGCTTTGATGAAATTGGCCAGAAAAAACTTTTTTATGCTTGCCTTTTTACTTCATTCAGTTACCATAAAGCCATGTTTTAATAAGTTTTTATCAATTAATATTTTGTCTTTTACCTCAAAACCTAGTCCATGTAGTCTATTTTGGATTTTTTTAAAATTTTCTAATTCTTAATTAAAAACATATATTATTCATATTATGCATGTGGCCCAAATTGATATATTTCGATGATTTGCAGAAAAGAATATTGGTTTATCAGATAAAAACGTCATAGATAAAGTGTTTATCACGTGAATAATACAGAGTTTGCAGAATAAAATTAGGGTGTCAATTTAAGTTGTTCGTGATTTATAAGGGATATCAGAAGCATGAAGAAACAAGATGCTAGAAGACAGTCGGGTGAATGAAAATAATAAGGAGTTTGTTAAAGATGATTGTGCTTCATGCCAGATTATAAAGGGGAGAGGTAAGATTTGATACGTTATTCAATGTGTCAATGCACACATTTGTTCCACGCAACTCCGTCTCATGCATGACAGACACCAGAGAAGAAATCGATGACTGAAACAGAAACGAAAAAACGAGAAAAGATATCCCGCTTTGTTCAAAACAGAAGATCCATAGTTATAAGGTGTTCACGGTAGTTTGAGAGAATGTAAGGACAGCTAGAGGGATTAACAACAAAAATCACACGTCTGTCTAGATATGGCCTAAGAAAAACACAGAGAGAGGGAGGGGAGGGAGGGTGGGAGGGAAAGAGAGAGAGAGAGAGAGTGTGAGTCAGTCACTCCCTCATCTGTCCTACTTAACACCTTGATGGATAATTATTGACTGTTCCGAGTGACTTAATTCCGGTAGGATAACACCGCACTGCTCCAAGCCAATCCACCGAGGAAGGCTGGTGTAGTAATAGCGCTGCTTACAGATCCATCAAAGTCATGCGGATTCAAATAGCAACGAAATCCCCTAAATACTTACAACTGCTACTCTCTGATACCAGCTCAAGATAAAAAGTACGTTAACTACACCCAGTATTATCTTATTCAAACATCATCGATTTCAGATCAGAGACACTGACCCGTCAGCACCCAATGCTTATGAAACTATATAGGCAGTTTGTAAAACGTATAATTATGCTGTCTAATGTGATGAAGGCTATTTCAAGACGCAAAAATCCAGAGCCTTACCGAGTAAAACAAACAAAGGACTTAGAGTATTATCTCAAAAATATTTTATTGTTGCTTATTATGACCCTTAGATGCTTATCTCTATGAATATATTTATTCCTGTTTGGCAAATTTTCTTGAATTAAGAGTAGTTTAAGGTCGAAAAGTGTAAAAATGCAACTACTTTTTCCTTGAATTTAAAAGGTATAATTAGGTTATATAATACATCTAATAAAACTCCAACGGGCAGTGCATATATTAAAGGAATAGTTGAGTTCTGTTTTCAGACCGCAAATGCCTTCAAAGTGCATGGTTATTGCTCTTATTCGTATCTCTGGCATTTCAAGTGCCCTTTTAGAACCTAAAATTGCTATGAAGGTAATTTTAGACCCCAAAATGTGTGAAATTTAGCCAATACGAGCATACCAGTTCAGCTCTACTTTAAAAAACAAATACGGTGAGGGTTAATAAATTATTTAATTAAAACTAACAATACATGGGCCGGCTGGTTGTGCATTATATATCCAACACGAAAATGCCAATAAAAAAAAAGCATACGACGTAAAAGGCGCTATTTTGTTTTTTTAGCGGCTTTTTCAAATTATCTAAATTTGTGGTGGTACACAAGTATTATGAACCGTTATATTTGTTGATATTTCAGCCGTCTCTGAACCGATTTGGATCAAAGATGATTTTGTCATTTAAATTGTTTCTTCTTTCAAATTTGACACTCAAGTTTTTCATTATCTCAGAAAAAAGGAATATTTTGAGTAGCGCCCTCTGCAACAGTACTCAACTATCCCTTTAATGTTATATGCAAATATGAGAGATTTGAATGCACTGGACCAAGCTGTACTATAAAAATAAAAAAATAACTGCACTTTCGGAAAGGCGAGTATATTGTTAAATGGTGGGAGAGTCAGTTAGTAGGTGAAATTAAAGCGGTTGAGCCTGGTTCTAAATATTTCTCTAAATATTTCTCAAAAGTATAGTTTCACAGTTTCAAAGCATTATCTTATTGGATTCCAAATTGTTTAGGTTTACCTTTTTGTTTTCATGTTCCATTTCTATTTTCTTACATTCTCTTTTGCTCTTGCGGTTATCTTGCAGACACTCTCGAGCACTTCTCCTCTCCTGGCTCTTTCTCAACATTCATTCTTTTCCTTTCTTTCCTCATCTTTTAATCAGTGAAATATTATTTTATCCACCATGCACCACATTGATTTCAAGTAAGATTAAAGAGAAAACATAAACGTGACAGTGAATCAGTTCTAATTAAAACAGCTTGTATTAGTTGCTTGCACAAATTAACAAAATTTAATATCAATGAAATATAACAATAAAGAAACAAAAATGTTATGTTTGTTTAACATTATAACAAAGGTATGACATATTCCAAGAATCGAATAAGGAGGGAGACAGTACAGTGCGTATAAACAAGTGTACCCACCTTTGGTAGTTATGTGACCTGAAATCTGTTTTCATGGTTAAGGGTAACTGATACCATTCTCATGATACCATATTCATAATGGTGCTGCCACGGTTGACTGGGCAGCAGTCTTTTCAAAAAATTAGTGTAAAAAATCCTCCTTACAAAGTTTGGCCAGCACCCAAGTCCCTGGTTTGGCAACTACTCACTTTTTTACATTGGTTATCAGAAAAGGTGTTCAACCCAAACTCAAGGATATGCTTATTACAAGTAAAATGTATGATATTCTCTTCGTTATTATGATGGATTAAGTAAATTTGGGATATTTCATGAAAGTCTACTGTCAATTTATTTGATACTTATTATGTGTTTTTCTTGCATTTGGATTTAGAAACCTTTGAGTTTTCATTTGCTATTCGAGATATAACATTTAATGCTCCTTACGCATGTGAAATGGCGCAACGGACAAGTGAGCAGAGACAACTTAGAAACAAGAAGTAAGTAGGCTGTTCAAAATAAATAAAGGTCATCCTGTCGATTGAAACAAGGTTCTGTGAAAGCCTAGATAAATCGCAATGAAGCGAGAGGCATAATTTAACTTTTAAAGGTATTTTTAAGAACAAAGAAGCTCATGCTTGTGGCCTGACTCACGTTCCTTCCATCAACCCAAACTTGGAACAAGGCGACTTTGAAAACACCTTTTTTAAGACCCTAGTGCTCATGGCAAATGTATTATAAATAGGTTATTATTGGACATAAAACAAGTTATTCTTCATCACGAAATAAATTTCGTCATATTGGTTATGATTTGTATGCCTCCGCTACAAAGTTTGCACACGGGGTCGCCATCCGTCCGTCCGTCCCGTTCTCGTGATCGCGTTATTAGATTTTGGGGTCACGAGGTCGAAGGTCAAAGGTCACAGGGTTCATTATGTATGCATAAATAGCTTGTGATCTCATTATCATGAGAACCAATAGACAGATTACTATCAAATTCAAGACATGTATATATGTATTTTGCAGAGCCAATTATCTGATTAGAGTTTAGGTTCATCAGGTCAAAGGTCATGGGGCTCATTATGTATGACTACAAATAGCTTGTGAATGCATTATCATTAAAACCGACAGATGGATTACAATCAAACTAGAATTTTAAAAATTGCTTCCGTTTTGGTTTGTAAAATTGCTCTATGGCGGAGGCATAATTGTTGACTGCGCGCAGTCAAAATTCCATCTAGTTTTAATTAGGAGCTACGTAAGTTGGGTACATCTTTTTTTATATGCACTGTACAATCACCGGAAAAAGGGCATTGGGATACAAATCATGATGGAATTTGGCAAGGGACAAAAATAGTCTTGTGATATGTATTGTTTAGGAATTTGGCAGGGGCTTATCATAACATCACCATGCTGCATAATCTCAAGGGTTACTACCGTGTGAGTAAAAAAAAAAAAAGTTTGCACCTAGAAAATTGCTTATTATTTTAAAACTCATCTATGAACAGTAAATTATTATACATCTCATGAAAGAGTGTTTTATCCCAAATCATTTGGTATCATTTTTGTGTGGTATGTGTTCACGCTTGGATGAACAGGAAGCTTTGCGATAGTGCAAAAATCATCTTGCCAAAGTTGCTATGTGATGTTTGAATAAAACAATTGGGATTTGGGTATTATTTCGGTCTTTGCAGATCCAAATAACATCCCTAACAAAATAAATCATGACACACATATTAAACATCGAATATCAACAAACATTTGTGTGTGTGCGTGTGTGTGACTTTGCTTCTGCAAAAAGCATATGCAATGCATCTCATTTGATACGTTCAATTAATTCTCTCACTCCGCTAATCCCAACATAAAACATACTGTATGCATCACTTTGGCGCAAGTCGATTTTTGCACTCTCGCAAACAATGTCTTCTGATCATCCAAGCGTGAACACATACCACACAAAAATGATACCAAATGATTTGGGATAAAACACTCTTTCATGAGATGTATAATAATTTACTGTTCATATATGATTTTTAAAGTAATTACCGTAGTAATTTTCTAGGTGTAAACTTTTTTTGGACTCACACTTTAAAGCTTTAAAGATACAAGTACAGTCATGATCATATATAAAGAAAACAACAAATATGTTTACAATGACTGCTAGCTCTTAACTCCTAAAAAAACTGAATAATTTGTAAACATTATTAAATTAAATACATATATTCACTTTTTTGGATTTCAGAGATTTGATTACTTGATGTATTCTTAAATATCAAAATATGGAAATTTGCTACGCTTGATTTTCTATTATCAAAACAAAAACCTATATTCAAACTTATCAAGTACATACAGTGCGACATCTAGGTTTTCTTTTCAAGTTTAATTTAATTTCTTCCCCCGTGGTTTTCAAATGTCATATACTGTACATGTATTGCTAAGCTCTTACAAAATTTATCAATTGTCTTTGTTGATTTAACAATCCCTTTTTAAATTCATGGTTACTCAATGAAGAAATTAATTCTATTCATATGTAAGAAAAGGCTGATGGCTTTACAATGAAGTCATTGCACAGATATAAGGCACTTGTACATCTATATATTATAAATAAATAATGGCATACAAAAACATATGGTATGTTTATATCTACAAATGACAATTTATAACAAGTCTGATTTCAAATATTTCTAAAATATATCTTTGCACAATACTGCAATGAAAGTGGCTTGCATTCTGTTCACATTGAATCTGATTTGTAAAGGTTACTAATAAGGCTTCAGAAGAAGAACTATTCAAATAGTAATTCACTATTTGACAAATTTGATGATTTTCTCAGTCTTCATCAATGAGATACATTCAGGTAAAATGGTAATATGTTACTAGCTAAACAAAAAACTTCTTTGTTTCAAGGGTTCATAATCATAACACAATATTCTAACTAATCGTACACACAAATTCAATGTATCTACCTAAACATACATGTAGAATTCCACTCCTGTATTTCAACCTTCCAAGTATAAGTAATCACATTAAGAACAAAAAGTCAGCATCCCATCAAATCATGCCTACGAATACATGTTATATAAAACTGCATGCACTAATTTTAAGGGCCTACACAAGAACCACAACGCTGCTATGCAAAGCATTGTCATTTTGAAATTGGAATAATACTGTTTTTTCCAAATAAGCAACGATTCACATTCTGGACTGGTAGAAAATGGAAGTGAAATGGGTGGTGATATTACTTTTTTATACTAAAACATGCTCAATACATATGGTTTGAAATCTCTTTAATCAAACTTTTACTCCAAAGTGTGATTTCCTAATTTGTTTTCCTCTTGCATGAGGGTCTTTCCTTCTTGACATAGCTGATATGATCTTGACTCTCAACCAATGTTTTACGACTGAAACCAGTCCTTCTAAAGCCTGCAGCACACAAGGCATCACTGACATAAGATCACATCAGCACTTAGCTTTGTTTTTATGTGAACCAGTCTTTGACGCACCATGTGAAAGTATTATCATATAAAACAAATGAAAGCACAATGAACAGTACTACATTAATGGCAAACTTATTATGCTGTCACAGACTTGCTTAGATCGTTTAATAACTCAAAATTTGACACTTGGTGTGCAACATGCACTATGCCTTTTGAATAAGACCCCATTCCCTTGCCTGTTCAAGTGCTTCTTCAGCTCTGGCTGCAATCCTCTTGTTCTCAGGGCTGTCGTCTTTAGTCAGAGCCATCAAAACTTCTAACAGATTGGTTTCTACTATCTTCTTAGCATTTTCCTTCTTGCTTTCTATGACGCTACTGACAATGTGAACTCCCCGGAACTGGATCTCCTTGTCAGGATTGACACAGATGCCTTGCAGAAGCTCCAACCAGGCATCTAGCTGCAGGAATGATACAACATTGATTATTATTAACATGATGACAATGGGTTAGCTATATTTCTATGACTTGGAGTCACCTCTTGTGGAACAGGGGAAGAGAGGGTATAAGGACAACCCCAGCTTTTAATAATAATAATAATAATAATAATAATAATAATAATAACTAGACTTTAATTCGTCACTTAGACGAATTAGGTAATACGTATGATAATGGTGTTAATAACGAATAATGCATTACACGATATTTTATTTTATAAAATGCTTCTGCCATTCATATGCTTCTCCCATTATGATTTATCCATATGTCAAGATTAAATTGTGTCTCCTTTATCATCATAGATCTAGGGAAGATAGATTGAAACAATACATGACCTTTGACCCTGAGCAGTAACCTGTCCACCTTTGACTCTAATTTACATCATGAAGAACACCTTTTTGACGATTTTATCTCATTCAAGGAAAAGAAAATATAATTGATACATGATTATCATCAGTATGATAATGATGATCATGAGCGCGATCTTGACATCTTATTGACAAAATGAGGGTCGATTCACATAGCATATTGCCTCAGCTACAACAAACTCAAAAATCATATCTCCATTTCATAATCTATCCTCATATGAAAAAATATTGGGAGTTCCTATCTATTCTGAAGAGTTACAATAAATTTTGTATAGGCATGTTTTTGCCCATGTATTGTGAATAAAGATAACGCAGATCCGCGCGCGCTGTCAACTTTGACGACGCTCATTGCGTTATTAGAAGTTGAAATGCTTGGAAGAATGTTCCAAATATGTTGACTGAAAAAAATCGGCGATTCTTTGTTGCAAAATACTATAACGCGCGAAAACGCGCACACATGTGCGTGTGCGCGATTTTTTTGCGAAATGCTTAAAAGGGCCTGAAACGTACGCAAAAAAAATTTGAGATGATTTGGAGCATTTTAAATTTTTGCGCGCGCGTAAACGCGCGCATACATACGCGCACGCGCGCATTTGCACACTTTTATTAAGCTAAAATTGACCAGATGGATATTGATCTTAATCATGGTAAATATGAATGAAAGATTTTCTTCCTTTATGAAGATATGATCATAAGTTGATTTTTACAAAATGGCGCCTAGATGACGTCACGATAATTTTGAGACTTTGAAAAGTCACGCAGTTCTAAGTTAGACTAAGATCTATCATAATTGGAAGATTCATGACAATAGCTTTATGCAATCTTGAGATATCCTGCGAACAAATACGAGGAAGAATAAAAATAAAAATAAAAATAAAGAAAATCTTGACGAAATTCAAAAGGTGATACGTAGACTTTGTTACGTATCACCTAATAATAATAATAATAATAATAATGGGTTCTTGTATAGCAATCACATATGTCAGACTTGATATGAATTGGAGATGCAATTGAATGAATCATGTTTGCTGTTAAACTGATTTGACGTCAACATACATGTAGTGCCACTTAAAGGAAAACACTTGAATTTGATTTCATTAGGTCATATTTGGTGTTGGTGTTTTCATTGTTTTGAATATATCTCGTCTATCCCTGCTATGGTGTCTCCCATATTGTATTATGTTGTACATGTAGCTGAGACTTTACATGATCGTGGTCATATTTCTGATTTAAGGTAAAGACTGCAAAATCTGCCATTATGGTTTCTACTTGTAAGTTTTACATGAATGAAGGGTGTTTTTTCCTTCAATGTCTGAAACTTCTCATTGACTCTGTGTTATCAGATAGTAGGCTGTGTAGTGTAGCAAATCTCTTAATTAGCTTGAAAATAGGCGTGTTTAATATATGAGAGAGGGTGGGATTTTTTGTAAAGACTAAATCTGCAATTGAGTTTTTACATGTGTTATGTCTCGATCGAAGCAGCAGATCACCTAATTTGTTTCTGTGATGAATTCATTGTCTACTTTGATTTGATTATATTTACTATCAGCAAAACAGTAATAAATTTCATACAATGTGTTTATATACAAGAAGGAAAAGTATGATTCTAATGTGATCTTTGACCCGATGATTCCTTAATCTTTCCAATTGATATCAATCAATTTATTACACATTAAAAGCCTAAAAATCATATTTGAGTCAATAATCCCAGCTCTAAAATGTGGAGATCACTTCCCTCTTATTTGGTTGATTGAGGACCAGGCGAGTTGACTCACTTGATACATACATGTAGTGCATCTGTTGGCCCAAAAATTGTAGGTTCAAAACTATCCTAGCTAGGCACATAACTGAGGCTGGGGTTGTCCTTATACACACCCTCCCGTTCCACGGGAGGTGAATAAACAGTAGAAAAAGACTTTATTCCTCGGATAAAAATGGAGTTCAATGTCTAGAAAAGCCACATCCTATGCAGAGAGCTCACTGCACTCTTCATCATAGAGTAGGGGAAACCCCATGTGTAGCAGTCCACCTGCATATCCTGATTACAATATAGAGAGGATGGATTCGTGGGATTTACAATAATTACTGATTATGATTAATCCCTTTGATTGGTGAAATGAAATAATATCATGAACTATATTTTGAGTAAACTCAAACATTTTACTCTTGAATGGACATAAATTTCATTGATTTACAGTCAGTTAAATGTCATTCACAGTGAATTTTATCTCGCACTGCATCCGGCCAATACAAAGAAGAAGCATTAGGAAGATAACCCTACTTGTAAAAATCACTAACACATGACACTGCATGTTATTATGTAAATATATCTTCTTCTTTTCCATCGTTTAAATCTTTCATTATCTCATTCCAAGTGAAATACTAGCCAACATGGGCTCGTTTTCTGTAATGAATTTGAGATTCGTTTTCCTCATTTCCAAATTCATATTCTAATGAGGTTTTTGTAGAGAATGATAAAGCGTTGGAGTGATCGATGGCCTGATGGCCGTAACCAAACCACGAGTTCATCAGTAATATGAGCATAATTCAAGGTGACACTGATACGTGAAAAGTAAACGAAGAAAGCTCAATATGCATTTGGTGACGCTGGGTGAAACCTATTTCTTTCTCTTTCTGTCCTTCATGTTGCACGTCCCCGGGCTGATGACAATGACACCCTGACTTTGTGATTTTGTGCAAAGATTTTTTATTAATGTACACACAAGGTGACATTCATGCTATTACATTTTCTCCCCACATAAACACTTTGACATAAATAAAACAATGTAATCAGACATTGAATCTTTCTTCCTTCAATAATTCAAAATGATTGACATGAAGCCAATACGTATTTTAGCACACTGATCCTTTGCCGGATGTTAAAAAGAAAGTAAAAATCTTTTACGAGCCATTTATTTACATCCAGCTTTGAATGCTAAAAGAAGTTTTGGGGAAAAGAAGTGTCCCTTTTTTCTTCTTTGTTAGAGATTTAGTATGTATAGGTCAATTTGTATCAAAGCAAAATTGGCAATTTGGTTTTGAGTCATTTACTATAGATTAACTGTCTTTTATACAGTCAAAATTGTCTATTAAGGTCATCCACCGATAATAGAAAAATGGCTACTGTAGACAGGTGGACTTTCTAGACGGGATTTACATTACATGTTTCTATCTCTATGAAGGCAAAAGACCTAACCACTATTCATGTAGTCTATAGAGTTTTGTCAACCCTTTCATAGTCGCAGCACCCTTTTGTGAAATATAACGTTTAGCGTCACCCTTACAAATTTCTAACAGAAGATTTTCCATCTCTCTGGTACATGTCAAGCTTACGTACACACATACAGACCCATTTTTGTTTCTAAAACTTACGAACAAGCAGAGCAAGTTAGCAACAACAAAAAAAAAACATGATTTTAAGTGTGGTAAAATTGTTACTTTGGACACAAAACAAAGAAATTCCCATGCATGAAACTGAATACGAAATGATGTTGGTGGAAATCAAAATTGAAAATCTGAAAATTTTGAAAACATGTTAAGCAGTTTGATATTGACTGACAACAAACAGAGTTTTAATTGTGTTAACTGATGCATATATATGACATGTCATTCTTAAAACTATGTGCAGCTTCAGAGGTTAATATTCCTTTTCGTTGCAAGAAATGAGCAAACTTAATTTGATAACAGCAAAGTTTAAAAACCAATATAACTTGACTGTACACTCTGTAAATTAATGGGATCTACTGTATGTGGTTAATGCATACCAGAAATGTCCATGGTAATTTTGTTCATGTAGATATTGAGTCTTGAATCTAAAAAACAAAGTTCTAGGCAGAAATCAAGATTGTCCTCCCCCCCCCCCCC
>BEXV01000615.1:116287-126545 GCA_003118195.1 Hemicentrotus pulcherrimus | reverse complement strand
CTATCCAGCTAATTTGCTACTTCGGTCTAATGAAGACGCAAATAGCTGGATAGCTTTCGATCGGGATAGTTCAAAATAGCTGGATATTTGGCAATCTCGAGATAGTGCAGACACACCTCATGTTCTTAATCTAAGCATGTCAGGTTGACCTCTCTTGGTGTCTACTGATGAACAATCTAAAGCCATTAAGAAACAATGAAGGCTTTGGAAATAATACGGTCCTCTGTTTTTTAATTAAAAAACAAGAGTGAAAGTTTGAACACTATCTGATTTAAAAATAAGAGAGTTATTAGAATTGTCATCAGTGAAACACAAATTGACTACACTGCCACATATTCTGCAACGTAGTCTCCAATTACACAGAAAATATCATGAATTTTCATTTTTTAAGTTATTGATGACAGAATACAGTTGTATCATAAAGGGGTTGTATACAAACATTTTTGGATGTACACTGTATGATTGACAATTTTCTTGAGGGAAATTTTTGTCTTAGTACAGAGCAACAGAAACATGCAGGGGACCTTGCAAGATTTGTCAGAGTTGCCAATTTGTGTTTAATTGATTAAAACTTAATTGTTCACACATTCATAACTTTCTCATTTTTTATCGGACTTTCCTCAAACTTTTCTCTGACCTTCAACAAAAAGCAATACTCAAATGCAATCACACAAACCGTGCAATTAAAGGGTGAAGGTATAACATTTGCCTCGGTTCCAAAGCAACAAACAAATCAATTCTTCAATTTAATCATTCATGTCCAAGAACCAAAACATTGACTAGTGAATTGGAATTCCAATAATTTTGGCCTCAGAGAAGATAACAATTGCATACTCATGAGTTGATTGTACCTCAATATAATTGTTTTTCTCGTTTCTCCTCGACTGTCCTTGAATCAATCACACATGTACCCCTGTTTCATCTTTTTCTCTTTAAGCTATCAAATATCTTTTTACATTCACTGCCTTTCCATATTCACATTGAATGCTTCAACACTACTACACATGTAAAGAACTGTACATGTAAATTGATATTGCATTTGAAGAAATTTTCCATTGCATAATTAAATGTTTTTATTCAATTTGCCTGGCTTTAACAATGCTTTGCCATTGTACATAATGTATAGCCTACATTACTACATGTATATATATTCCATTCTCCAAAATACAATCTGTACTTCTAAAAATATGGGCAAATTGAAGTACCGGGTATATGTATTTTGTAACTGGAAGCATACTCCATCAAAAGACGATATGTACTAAACCTTCCACAAGAAAGTGTTTCCAATGAAAGATTCTTCGGAGCCCCCTTGCCATGCCTGTGAACCCATCATTTTAATGAAAATCAGTTACATCCTGAATTGTTACAGCATGGAGGACATTAGTACGTGTGCTGAAAGAGCAAAATAAAAGTCAATTTTTGAGTATTTGCTTACACCTCTGGATAACCATTAAATAAATTGAAAACCTTGGGCTTTCATGTTCAGAATACAGTAGATAATTATTTATTCATTACAGATCTTAAAATGCTTTTCCTTCTACATTCATTCATACATGTATTAATGTTGTCTGTATCTAGAGTGAACTTGGCCATGGGGAAGAAATTGTTAAAGGATAGGATACAATCACTGAAAAATTCTGTTGTTTTAAATGTTTTGACTTCCATGAAGGGTTATTTTTCTTCTTATTGTGAAGAAAGAACTCATTTTCAACCTAAAATAACTTGTTCTGTGTGTGGGACTTTCTATATGATATCCTATGATATTACTTCATACTAAAATGTCACACATAAGTTCTTTTTTTTTTTCTTCTTCTTTCTTTGGGTGATTTTGTATATTAACTATATATATTACAATTACAGGAGTGCACACACATATTTTGTAATAAGTGGTACCCAGTATTCTATTCCTTAACGTCCTCCTTCACAATATTCATGTAATCATCTAAAGCTAGAAAAAAATATGAATGCAAACTGCAGACATGATAATATAGTAAATCAACCATCACGTACATGTAGCACATCAAGCATACCGACCGTAATTATCATTTTTTGTCAGACTTCATTTAAACTATCACAAATCTATTCATATGATTTTTTTGCTTTCCTCTGGAGTAGTTTGCTATCAAGGTTGGATTTACCTTTAAAACACATGCCAAATGAATGTTTAGAGAAGGCAATGCTATTGAAATGTTGTTCAAAACGTGTCAAAATCTGCAATAATTAGAGCCTGTGCGGTCTTTTATAATAGAAGAGGGCTTTCCAGAAATGATAAGGGTGCTTGACCTCAATTCAGGAAATGAAGGAGGTAGGAAAATTGTAAAGATGTTACAAATGTCAAATACACAGTGTTGCACAATCAGATGAAGAGATAAAAAGGCAAGGTTGAAATATTGACTCTTGACCTCAATTCAGTAAATTTAAAGTGGGTCGAAAAGTTGAAGAAGAAGAAAAACTTGGGCACGATTTGGTTTATCTCTAATCATGTCCAGTATGAAAAATAGAATAATTATGTAAAAAGGTACTTGTAAGACCTTCATTGGAAAAAGAAAAAATTAAGGTTATCGAAGTAGCATAAGTACAAGTAGATCCATCAAAGATAATCTATAAAAACATTTGACATATATGGGTGAATTTACAGAATTCAAGAAGTCATAGTAACTGGTTTATCTCAAAATGAGAGGACGGTTGACCTTGAAGCCAGTAAATAATAAAGTAGAAACCAATCGTGTGCACAACATGTACCAGTATGCTGATATCTTAATATCCATAGAGCATACTCAAAATCTTCCAATGTGGAATATCATAAGAACAGACATTTTTAATCTACTACAGTAGGCATACATGTACATTGCCATGAGTAGGAAGAGAGAGTGGGGGAGGGAGAGTGGGGGAGGGAGAGTGGGGAGGAGAGTGGGGGAGGGAGAGTGGGGAGGAGAGTGGGGAGGGAAAGTCGAGAACAGGACAGAAAATTAAATGGAAAGGGAGTATATACTGTATGTAAGATAAGAATTGGAGTGAAAAGAGAGATGAGAGGGGGGTTAAGGATTGAAAGATAGGTCCATATTGGAGGAGAGAGAGGAAAGAAAGATATAGGAATGAGGGGGAGGACTGATAAGAGGGAGACCGAGATACAAAGCAAAATGTAAATGATGATACAGACAAACGGGTAGATGTAGAGAATCTAGTTGGTATGGGGAGACTGAGAAAGGATATTCAAAATATTTTATTGAAAGAAAACTCACGGTGTGAGTGCAAAGCAGTGTTTGGCTAGACAACCCTTGTCTTTCTGCCGGGAGCAAACTAAGTTTGTATTACAAACCTCAATATAATTGCTTGAATATTCATCAATGCAGAGCTTGAATTCCCCTTCGTAAAGCATGGTACATAAGAAAATCATTGAAGTTCTTAGATGCCTTGTTTAAAGAGAAGGTTGAGTTCTGGGAAGAGGTGAAAAATAATTTGTGAACTTTATCATTTGTTATAATGCAAGTGTGGAAGAACATCAGATAAGACATGTTCCCTGAAAAGCATGGCTCTTCAAATGCCTTCATATTCTAAATATGTCATGTTTATCGTAAAACTCGGGGGGATGTTTTTTTCGCCACGTGTTCGTGTAGTCCCATATACATCTTTCTGTGTACAGTGTTTGTAACTTTACCAAATTTCTTATCATTTTGATGATTCCAGAACCTCGCAATACACACAAATTCTTATATGCTAGGTGATCAACCTTTTCTGGTCGATTCCACACCGTTTCTTTCACAATGCAATCGCATGACCACTACTCAACTTTATCTTTAAGGACAGAAACAGATGAGATTTTGAACGAAACTCCTCTTCAATTTAAAGTCAAAGAAATGGGGGGGGGGGATGCATAACAGGTAGATAAAAGTCCAGAATAAGAAAGAATCATACACAAAATATATATCAAATCTGACTGCTGATAGAGAAATTCCATGTATGCTTGGAGATTGGCAATCAAGTTTAGGTTCCGAAATAAAAAACAGAATATTTTTATTGATTGTTTTAAAATTTGCATATACATGGCGTGCAACATATAGAAATGTAATATCATGTAAATGAAGGATAGAAGTAAAATCTGACTACATTTGATTCGTGGCAAACTAGACAGACTATATCGTCCCTATTTTCACGAAGTAAAGGGAGTGAATGAAAACCACACACAATTTGCGTGCACATTTTCTTCACTACCATCACTTTGTGAAAATAGGAACGATAATTATGTTCTACATTTTCACATGCCATTATTCCATTCACTACATCCAGTTTCCATGTAAAATAAAGTTGAAAACAGAAACTTCTGAATCTCAAAGTCTTCAGATAAATCATTTATTTGATGGCAATAGAATGTTCTGAAGTCAACTTGAAAATCTCTTCTTGACCTTAACCTGAAAATCAAAAGTATAGATGGTCATAAATCAATATGATTTGTCACACATTACACCAGCATCATCCTTAATTACGTGTGGTGAACCACGCACGAAAATCAGACAAATCAGCTTCAATTCACTTAATAGGTTTAAATGGCCCTAGACGGACACTTAACAGGATTCCTGATCAAATGGGAAAGAGGATGCTTGAGTGCCCCCTCTCATCTCAGTGAGGTGCAGTGGCTCCCGGGTTAATGGCTGTTGGAGAGCCTCTCTTATCAAGTCAACGAGTGTTAGATTGAACCACTGGGACCATGGCACTGAAAGTTGAGATCTGCCAATGGGGTCCTAACAGAGGGGAACAATTAATCATAAAATTCTGACAAACATTTGTCTTATGTTTCTCTCTTTCGGAAATCACAGGGACTAGAAGTTCATTTGTGAGTTAATGGAATCTTTTGGTGCTCCAGCGACAATCGCTCCAAGTGCTATTTCCTTAAAGATATAATGTTAGGGTTATGCTTGCAATTGGGCTTCAAGTTAAGTTTGGGGTTAGGAACTACACAAAGGTGCAGTGATTGATCTATTGGTGGGTCTGAAGTTAAGAATTGGTTTAGTGTATTGGGGAACAATATTTACTGGACCATATTTTATACAACTTTCCTCTGGTGGCATAAATATAAAAAAACCTAACCATACCTGTTTATGTTTAGTTACGTCATTGGTATTGCCTTTGGTGAAATACCGTATGACTCTTTTTTTGTTGTTGGTTGAAATATGAAAATATTGTGAAATTAACCGAGCTGACAGAAATAACTAAAGAACTTCCAGGAAAACCAACCAAACCCTTCATACAGTGTACAACTGTACATGATTTCTCTTGTTGAAATTATGAAGTGCAAAACGAGAAGAAAAAAAAACTTTAAATTTAAATGTAAAAGAACACAACACAGGGAGTATGAAAGGTTTTTGCTTTTATCTACAACAATAAAACGCAAAAGACAACAGTCTGTTAATAACACTTTAAGTCACCTTCTGTGATCATTGAAGCTCAGGGGTTAAACTACAATACTAACAAGAGAGCAAATCTCAAAAAGCAGACACACCAAATGTCTTTCAACATTTGATTTATATTTTTACTGCAGTTAAAAGGTATGATCGTTCTTCTACAAAAGATTCATAAACAAGAGGGCATTTCTTGGAGTCAAAATAATGACTGCATGGTCATCCAAATAGTCTTATGCATGCTTTCAACAAAAAATCATCATCATAATACTGTATGCCAGAATTAAGACCAATCAATTTAACTTCACATTCAGCCAATCTTCCAAGACAATCTTCAGTGCAGCAATTACTTTCATTATTCATGAGAGCTCTTTTAGGGTTTGATGTTCAAGTGTTTACAATGCTTCATTGAAGGAAATTTTCACAAACAATTGTTAATTTTCTGCCCATTGTTTTATTACGCAAAATTAGTTTTTCATACATGTACATGTAGCAATTTCTAGAGCTACAATTTTCATCACTCCCGAATATTTTCTTCCACTTGATGAATTTCATAAAAGGAATATGGAACAAAAGAAATTGCGTCATTGTGAAAAAATCATTTCAAGATAATGAATTGCAAATTAAGTATATTTGTAAAGCGCTTAGAGACATTTGTATTAAGCGCTTTAGAGACATTTGTATTAAGCGCTATATAAAAATTAAATATTATTATTATTATTATTAAGGGGCCATGATAGTTTTGCGCCAGCTCAGTAAAAAAGATTTGATATAAATTTAACTTTGATCAACATGATAGCAGGAAAGTAAAAGCAAATTTTACACTAATAAGAGAGTGCAACGGTTTGTTAATAATAATAATAATATTCCGTGTTTATATAGCGCTCAATACATCGATCCGACGATGTGCCTAAGCGCTTTACTGATATATTATTACCCTGGTCATCAGATACAGGCTTACCCGCACACAATGTATGCACATTTTCCACTCCCTGAGGAGCATTCCAGCCAGTCGCCATTTTACAAGTGTACACTTGCTCGTTCAACCACATGAACGTTCGCATCCTACCGGGTACCCATTTAACACCATTTAAAGTGTCAATTACACATACACCTGTACATTGGTACAACAAATTTACAATTGATATCAACCACAAATCTGTACAAAAGATCTCAACATTGGCCTTTCCTTTTAGATAAAGAGGAAGGGGATTCATAAAAAGATGTATATTAATGCTAAATATATCAATCATTGAGGATGTAGTATCAAAGATAATATCGCTAGTGATATTCGTTTGTCTCGCAATGTGGTCAATAAGTGTTGCAGATAAGTGTTGCAGATAGCGCACGAAACATCGTGTTTCTTTTAGATTCCTTATTGACCACATTGCGAGACAAATGAATATCACTAGCGATATTATTTTCAAGATATATATTGTATGACAGTTTGAAAGAGCACTGCATTTAAAAAAAAACCTTATTAAGTCTTCCTGAATCCTTCTTGCTTTCATTTGGCTCTGGTAAGCGTTGTTTAAATCAATCTTAATACTGTCAAGTAGGTACATGATGTTCCTTGGAATATATTCCAAGAAAAAAAAAGATCTATCTCGGGAATTAATTTCTTTCCACCAGAATGAAAACATCTTGCATTTTAAGTGATATCTGAGCTGCTTAAAATGCGAAACATACATGTACATGTAGTTACCTTTTAGACATTTGGCCTGGGGTTAGAGAAAGAAAAGAATTGTAAATGTATAAACAGGTAATCCAATTCAAAGGAAACTGTTTTGGCTGTGCTGAAGAGGGCATTGAAATTCAGCAAGGGTTTGCCAAGTATTCCTTGGATAACAAGCTAATGGATTAGGGAGATTCCATTACAAATAAGCTATTCTCTTCCCTCATACATGTTGATCACAATGCCAAGCATTTGTATGCACATAAATAATAGTTCCTCAGTGTTAACAGTATGATTGAGGAAAGGGGTGCCTAGTGAGGAGCAAAAAGAGGTTCAACTTCCATACTTCTCACAGTTCACACCCCTTCATCATCTTCTGTCCTTTATATACTTGTGACATTTCATTACTGAACAATTCAATAGTGAAACAAGAAACATTTCTACAAACAGAGTGATTAAAGCTGCTGGCTCGTCTGGATGTGTTGGAGGTTTTAAGAGCAAATTCAATATTATCAAAAAAATTAATGATCTTAATTTCAAACATTCATAATTTATTGTTTCTTCGACATGTATGTCAGGTTTTCAAAACACTTTCGCCATCCTGCTTCTCTGATTTTTTGTTCAAGTATGAGAAGTATCCATGCACTTTAAACACACAAATGGGGACACAAAGCTCACAGGCCTTTAAACAACATTGCACTTCCTCCTGGGCAATGCAATGTACAGTACTAGGTGAAAATGTTGAAACAAAAAACCCATTTCAAGTAAGAATGCAGTTGAAACTAGTGGTAGTCGAAGCACAAATAATGAAGAAATTTACACCTTTTTTGCCTCAATATTTCATGTTAACAAACCCAAGCATTCTTTTTGGGTGTGAAACTGCAAGTCTACTTACATATGTATTTAACACAAGTCAATTAACAATTCAACAATGGAGAAAACACATATTTTCTTAATGTTAACAAAAATCATACCACATGCCTGTTAAATTGAAAGAGATCTTTGTACTAATTTTGTAAAACAGATATTTTCCATAGTAATCCTTGTCAATGTAGTGGACAAGGGAAACTTACCAAATCAAACTTGTCGATTAAACCTAGAACTGAACTTTCCCCATAAAGACTCTTTGTTGCAGGTAACAGAGGTAAGGTATTTCAAATTCATATTCCATATCATAATGAAATTCCTTCTTGAGGTTTTCTTTCTTTGGGCACATTCATGTATAGGTATACGGACAAAGGCATGTTATGTGTAACATCCATCAGCAATGGATTACATGTCAGATTTGACCAGGTTGCATGGTCTGTAGGGTTAGCCAATATCCATCATTCTTTCCTCTCACACCTGCTTTAATAGAGCAGATTATGTGTGCGACAGACAGCTAAATTACCAAGACAATAACGCCTAGCTGAGTTATGGACCATACATGTACATGTACAAGGGGAAAAAATTTCACCTCATCATTCAAACACCCTGTATATTATCTGTTGAGAGCGAGATGAGTGTTACCTCTGTGTTAAAGTCCATGAGTTAAAGAGAAGGTTGAGTTCTGGGAAGAGGTAAAAAAATTGTGAGCGTTATCATTGTAATTATGCAAGGGTGGAAGAACATCAGATTAAACATGTCCTTTGAAAAGCATTGCTCTTCAAATGCCGTCATATTCTAAATATGACATAAAATACGTAAAAATTGGGGGGGAGGTTTTTTTCGCCATGTGCTCGTGTAGTCCCATGTACATCATTCTGTGTACAGTGCTTGTAACTTTGCCAAGATTTGGCCAAAATTCTTATCATTTTGATGATTCCAGAACCTTGCAATACACACGAATACTTATATACTAGATGATCAACCTTTTCTGATAGATTCCACACCGTTTCTTTCACAATGCAATCACATGACCAGAACTCAACTTTATCTTTAATACCCTTCTGCTTCATAACATCAGGAAATGAATGGTATTGTAAATTTTTTCATATTTTGCTCATTTTCCAAAGCAAATTCAACGATATTCAACGAAACAGACTCTCTACTATAAAATGTTTTTTGTTTTTGTTTTTTCAGCCATTTGGAGAACATTTCGATATAGAAATGTTTCTGTAGGCGAGACATTGAATAGAACTAGGACAAGGAAGCACCATGACTCAAGACAAGGTCAACAATTGAAGCAAACCTTTTACCCTTCCTGCACCCTCACCATTGGATATGAGCACACCTTTGAGATGAAGAGCTAAATCTTCCTTGGGATTTGATTAAATATTTACTTAGGGAAACCACTCCACTTTGGAAGGATTTTTTCCCTCATACTTTCAATTACCCTGTGGCAATGTTTTCTACTGAGGCATATACATCGTGAAGACAGTATTGGAATAGGAGGTGAGGGATCTGGGCTTCCAATACCAATTAAAAAACCTTCAGGTTTTGGACTATTCGTGTTAAGTGACGTTCCGCAAGGGGATAATCATTACTTTGCTCAGGATATGCCTAAATATTCCCTATACAGACTCTACTAGTAGCTCTAATTTGAAAACAACACTTTAAAATTGTAAAACAAATTGTTTAAAGCTATACTAAACTGATGTGCTTTCTGCTCTAGTGTACTGTTTATTGTACAGCACCATCTCTTGGTCAACCTGCCAACAGTGCCCAACCCAATAAAAAAATTCTCTTCGCACACCATATGGCTTCAGCTCACCTAAGGTGGTGTAAGAGGGGAGTTTGTGGTAGCGCATATAGTACAGTATTCCACCAACTAAAGGGTACAAACTAATCAGTAAAGACATTCAGAAAGGGCGGATTTGGACAAGTTATAAAGTACAAATGTCAAGTAAATTTACTGTATACTACTTATAAAGTACAAACATATACATTGATGTCTTTTTTTATTGTTTGTAAATTCTTGCAATATCAATATCTTCACATTTTTTGATTTAAATGTAAATATTTATCATCTTGTTCACAAATGTTATTGCTTTTGACCATGTAAAAGGCAGGAAGGCAATATTTTGGAACAACTTATCAACATAATGGTATTCCAATGAATGTTGTACAAAAATAAATGAAAACTTTTGGCTGAAAAAAAAAAATTGAATATCTTTGATCTGAAGTGCATTTTGCAAATTAAGGATGCCAAAGAAAAAGAAGAAGAAGAAGGAAAAAAAATGTAGTAGAAGACAATGAAGAAGAAGAA
>BEXV01000615.1:100913-111194 GCA_003118195.1 Hemicentrotus pulcherrimus | reverse complement strand
GCTCTGCAAGATACATACATGACCGAAGTTTTTGCATACATAATGAGCCCTGTGACCTTTGACCTTTGACCTCGTGACCCCAAAATCTAATCAGTTTATGGGCTCTGCAAGATACATACATGACCAAAGTTTTGCAGGAATCCATCAATCGGTTCTTGAGATAATGCAATCACGAGCTGTTTTTGCATACATAATGAGCCCTGTGACCTTTGACCTTTGACCTCTTAACCCCAAAATCTAATCAGTTCATGGGCTCTGCAAGATACATACATGACCAAAGTTTGGCAGGAATCCATCAATCGGTTCTTCAGATAATGCGATATTTATGTAAAGAACATTGAAATACACAATTTAATGCAATTTGACATGATCAATATCATCAATGTAATCATATAAACTAAGTAATTAATCGCACAGACATGAGACTCACCTGACTGCATCATTCATAGAAGCAAGGTTGGTTAGAGCCATGAGGGCCTCAAAGTTCTGTAGCCCTGTATTCTCCACATCTAACAGTTGAACCAATGGACGAACAACCTCAAGATGCTGTAAAACAGACAGAAGAAATCAAATGTATTAGTAAAATGCAATCCCTCCAAACAGGCATAAAAGGTTAAATTGGTTACTAGAATAATAGCATTAATAGTCATCACAGATTATTATCCTCTCTTCAGTTGGTTAATGAACAGATACATTAGTGTGGTTTGAAATTAATGAGATACAATTTAGTCTTCAATTGTGTCTTCGTCCTTTCTTTTAGACAGGTAAAAAATTATTAGCCTTCTGTGACCAACAAACTAGCCAAAGACAGGAACAGAAAATGGAAAGAAAAAAAGCTATGACCTTCTTGATAATTTTCCCCAGTTCCCCAGATTGATTCTTTAAAGGTAAAGACCAGTTATGGTCATGCGATTGCATTGTGAAAGAAACGTTGTGGAATCTATCAGAAAAGGTTGATCATCTAGCATCTAGCATCTGCAAGGTTCTGGAATCGTCAAAATGATAAGAAATTTGGCCCATTCTTCGTAAAGTTACAAGCAATATGCACAGAAAGATGTATATGGGACTACCCTGTACCTCTCACAGACCATGAGAGAAACAAATTTACCAAATATATGAATTAGTAGGCGGTTTCCCGGCAATTTTTTTACCATCATGTATTTAGTCAAAACATATTCTTTCACATGATTGGTAATGAGAGCTTCCATTTCATTTTTTGATATTGGGGCGTTTCCAATACTGGTCTTTTTGTTTAAAAAACATTGCATTTCCAAATAACATTGGATCAAGTGGCATGAAAGAATCCTTTTAAAAAATGTGTCCATGATTCAAGCCATGTAATGAAACTAAGGGTCCTTAACTACAGTAAAACCTTGGAATTTGAAACCAAACACTAGACATAGAGTTTAATGAAAAATATAATTTTTTAGCTGCTCCTCTCGTCATCAAAGTAAACAAACGTACCCTCTGTCCTGGGAACGCAACCTCTGGATTCATGGTGATACCGATCTTAGCCAGGGACTGAGCAGCTCTTGTTTTTCCTTCCAGTGTACCTTCGATTGCTAGGGGAACCAAGGCCTTAGCCCCGCCCTGCTGCACGACTAGACCACGATGATCGATGTCCTCCACCAAGGCTAGATACACCCTGTACAAGAACAGATCAGTTTCAAATGAGTTTATTGCGAAGATGAGGTTAGTAAAAATGGCAGAGGTTCAATTTCGCATTTGGAGTAACCCCTTTCTGAGTGATGGGGTTTCTATTTTTCTGGTTTCTCCTTTGAAAACTATATTAGTACACTGACCCAATGAGATTTCAGTCAACTTTGATTACAAACTTTTGATGAGGAGTTATCATTTTCACCTTGGTAAGAGGGATTGATCATGTAATTATGGTGAAAATTGATAACTGATGCATTTATATGGATATAAAAAATCAAAATAGTCTGAAAACAAAATTATTTTACCGTTATGGGCATCAGTGAATACATTTACGACTAAATTATTCATATCCTTTAATACCAAGTTTTGTAATGTTTTAAGTACATGATTGATGTTTCTTGAGGATGTGACATATTAAAGCTTACATCTAAAAGTATTCAACAAAGGCCCTAATTCAACCAGTCCACCTTTCGTTCTTGAGTTACGAAAAACACACACACATTTTTTAAACAAATGGTATGAATAATTCAGTTATTAATTTAAATCAATAAAATAATACTGTGTTTCACAGGAAGGACACTGTCTCCTTTGAATGCACCTTCATTAGGATCTAAAAGGAAATACAATTTGGAATATTTTGTTATAACAATGTTTCTATCATTTGATTGGTTATGCTTATGACCTGAATTAATAAAAATTTGTCTACCATGCTTAGGACCTTACAGATGAATGTAAACCTAACCCTATTGTCAGACTTCCTTGTACACAGCAAATTATATATCTATATAGGTGTTAAGTGAATGAGGATAACAATTTTTTCTTACCTGCTTAGGAGTTCTCGACTGTTTTCACTCTCTGTCTTGGATAGCGCCACCAGTGCTGGTACAATGCCAGCTTTCAGAAGCTTCTTTATCCTCTGATTAATATAGCTAGTGGCATCCTGGAGAAGAGGTTAGGAATATATATAACAATACATACATTGTGGTAGTTGTAAATGCTAGCCCTAGAGAGGATTTGCTACATAGACAAAGTAGTTGTGATACAATCATTTTCATTGTCATTCTGGAGAAGAGGTTGGCTAATACACAGAGAGGTGGATGTATGGACTGCTTGGGCCAATTTGATTTAAAACTAGACATTACTGTCATGAAATGGTTCCTCTCATGTATCCTGCTTTGATATCGGAAATAAGATTACATGTAGCTTTATACCATGACTTGGAACATTGACCTCTAACCTTTGGATGTTCTTCAGGAATGTGCTGTTTAGCATAGCGAGCTAACTCCACCAGCTGAGGCTCAGGCTTCTGTACGTCGTAACAATTGGTTAGATTCACAAACGTTGAAACCACTCCATACAATACAGTCTTATCTGATGTCTGAAACAATAGACAAGTGATGAAATAGAAAAATGAAAACAGCAAGAACAGAAAGGAATCAGTTTACCATGAAAACATGTTGCTACATTTTTACCTTTAAAGGTAAAGACCAGTTGTGGTCATGCGATTGCATTGTGAATGAAACGTTGCGGGACCGATCAAAAAAAGGTTGATCATCTAGCATATAAGTATTGGTGTGTACTACAAGGTTCATCAAAATGATATTTATCTGGTCCGGATAGATATAATAATTTACCAAATATATCAATTAGTAGGCAGCTTCCCAGCAAAATTTGTATTATCGCGTATTAGTCATGACATATTCTTTCACATGATTGGTTATAAGAGCATCCATTTTATTTTTTGAGAAGGGGGCATTTCCAAAACCGGTTTATACCTTTAAACCTAGCCGAGAAAGCCATTAAGAGTTTGTTGAATGAAATAATTTACTTATATGATCATTTTTGTAATAAATTAGTTTATTTGGTTATAATTTATAGTTTGCATTCTTTAGAAGTTCTGATGTTATATTGCTTTACCTTGGAGAGATCCATCAAAGCTTGCAATGTTTCTGGATCATCAACGATGGCTTCTTTCACATCAGCATCTAGTGACAGGTAGGCCAGGCCCTCGGCTGACCATTTCTTCAGGTCGTGGTCTTTCTGGGAATTCACCAAAAAACTGAAGAAAAAAAACGCAATTCAAATTCAAAGACAAAATGCCATAAATAGAATTACATTCTGAATAAGTAAGATATTCTTGAAAAAACAAGAACAAATATCATACAAAGAGCACAAATACAAGACTACAAATAATAATATTATACATGGGGAAAATTGAAAAAAAGATTTTCTAAAGTTATAAAAAAAGAAACCATGTGTGCATCAATTTTTGTAAGATAACTGGGATGAGTTGATCGAGGTCTCATATAAATGTGATTGGTAAAAGGTGGCTGGCTTGAATGATCCCCTGTGGAGTGTTGACTGTAGTCTTAAGTTCAGAATCATTGTTGAATCCTGTCAACAGGGCAATAAAACACTGCAAGCACTTTTTTTCTGTTACTTGCGACTGGTATAGTGCCATAGAAAAACAATCATTAATCACTGCATATTGGATGTTAGGAGAATAAGGATACTGAATGAAAATGAAACAATCAAGGACAGGTTTTACTTTATGTTTCTTTTAGTTCACATATAATGGCAACATTCACCTTCTAACTTGTTTGGCAAGTTTAACAATCGACCCATCAGCGAGAGGCTTTAAACTGAAGTCTGTTCCACCCGCAGATCCCAGCTTGCACAGTCCTACCAGCGCCCTTACTTTGATGTGGTCATTGGGTGATTTGTAAAGGTCTTTCATGATGTTTATTCCATTCTGCAGGACACCTGTACAGTGTTCCTTCTTACCCGCAGCATGGATGATGGCTTCTAGAGCTATTCTCTGCCAAGAAAAAAATTAAGAAGGAATATAATTGAATAACTTGTTCAGCTTGAGCCTCTCTGCCTTATAGAGAACATAAAACACAGTCAATGATTGACTCGTACGGCTCTTTCATTATTGGAAATTTGACTGAAATGTACGTTGTTTGAAAAAAAGAATCTTCACCATTTTAATAACTGGGCTACATAATGGCAACCATGATGTGCTTAAAATGAGGAAATGAGGTTCAGTGTCTTCTTCACGCACCTGTCTTGCTGAAACAAAAGAAACTACAATCCCAAACTGGCCAAAAATCAATTCCATGTGTTTGTTTTGTACCTGGTGAACAACATCACTACTGGCTGCCATGGCGATCATAACCTGTAGGACGCCCTCACGGCTCAGAAGTTTCTGGCCGACTTCTGTAGGTCCTTGCAGCAGGGATGAGATGGCTGTTAACACTTCCATGTTGGACTCCATGCTGTTCACATTGAATTTCTCACTGTAAGTCAAAAGAACGAAAATAAGTCATCAATGGGATTGCTTTCAAACATATAGATCCAATGAATATTAGATAAACATTTAAAGGTTCATTCCCAATTTTAGGGATGAGACTCAAAATGAATGAAAATTAGTCATCAATGGGATTGCTATCAAACTTATAGATCCAATGAGTATTAGATACATTCAATGGTTCATTACCGATTTTAGGAATGTGACTCAAAATCAGTATTATAGACGAAGTCATGCAAAATAACGAAAGATTGAAATGTTACTCTACATCATAATCATAATTTACAGCAATGTTTGTCTCAACGAAGGTAATGAGATTCAGAAGGAAAAATGAGGAACTTGTTCACCCTATTTTGTTAGTTTGCTTGAACTTTCAAATTCAATTATTTTTACAGACTTATAGTCTGAGGTTCATAAATTAAAACAAGTACAAACTTTTCGATTCCTTTTCTAATTTTTATTATGAAATACATTAAAGGCAAAATATATATTTAAGTGTAAGAAACTTGGAATTTCTAAATGAAATGATAGGCTAAATAAGGGAGAAATACATTCTACATACCTAACAAATTTATCAGCCAAGTCTTGGTAGTATGCTCTTTGTTTGTCGCTGCGCATCTCCGCATATAGCTTGTCAAGAGCGACAGAGACATGCATGCGTGTGTTTGGTGAGACACGAAGACGTTTCAGTTCAGGCACCTGACCAGCTACATTCAACAGTTTATGTAAGCCTGGATGGACAGACAGAGGAAAGGTATGCGTTCATTATGTTAGTTCTATAATAAATATCATTTCAATATTTTTCAATACTCATTGTGTAAAAGTGAAACATTTTTATATGGTTATGAGAAAAAAAATGTTGCAGAAACATTATGAACTTCTCTTGGAGTGTAAAAGAAAACAAAAAAATTTTTTTTTTTTTGAAGCATAGTATTTGAAAGGAGAAAATGACACTGAATTTAAATAAAATTCAAAATAATCAGAATTTCAGTTATTCAGTGGTGGAGATTTCTAAGATGTCATTGAAACTAGGAGTAATTTTACATTTCATGCCATTTTTGCAATCCATATGTTCTTGCTTCTCATAACCTCTGGCACTGATTATTCAATAACAGTTTTTGAAAAATAAGTACATTAACTAGTTTTTGGTAGGGGTTTTTGTGGTCGACTGGTTTAAAGGTGACTTCCATTCATATTGAATTAGGTATCGTTAGAAAGGTTATTTTCAGTTCTTCATTTTTGTTGGGAAAGAGATATAATGGAATGAAGTTACGAGAATCAAGTTTTTCTGAGAGAATTTCGTCTATGATACCATTAGGAGGTTTTGGCATGTGACGTCATTCCGTGGACTATTCACAACACGGTCAACGCGCGCATTCTATTCGCAATCAGATAACACCGCAGGGTATATATCAGAGTAAAAGCATAGACGTTATATATCGGGATATCAATCATCAATAAAAAGGACAGAAAACAGCTCAGATGGACCCGAAATGATCTTGGAGTATGATGAAGAAGAAGTTAGTAGCAGTGATGATGGTATATAAGGGTAGATGATGGTGAATTGGGCGAATTTAACACTACGAAAATGAAAACGCTGATCGTTTCATGGTGCAGGAGTTCAAGCTGCAGCTACTCCAGGAAGCTCTGACCCGGACCTCCGGCGGGTGCATAGAGAGGGAACATTCAAACAGTGGGTTGGGCTATCTCAAAATATGCGAAGGGAGTAATTACAATTTTGACTTTTCTAGGTTGCTTGACTTCTCTGAGCATCTGAGAAAAGTTGAAATTGTAATTTGAAGAATTAGTCTTTGATGGGGAAAAGGGGATGATTCTTCGTCCTACCCGCCCGATGATTCTTCACTGTTGTATCGTCGATTCAACATGCATGGCGAAGAGAAAGTACCGCACTACCGCGCCGTCTCTTTTCTCAGTTTTTTCTCGATCCGATCAGCTGACATTTCATCTAGACCAGTAAGCCGAGTAATACAACCGTTTTTAATAGCTCAGCTGCATTCTGATCGTGGTCTCCTTGCTTAATTTGTTGGAATGACAGACGTTTCAGCTAATTTAAAACCCGATGAAAACAACTTTATCCCCCAAAAATGTCACGCTGCAATTGCAGCTCAGCTCAGCCATTCTTAGTGCAGTGTACTGCGGTGAACACTGCACTATACGAACGGCTGAGCTGAGCTATCAAGAGTTTTCCCTGTGCCACAAAATTCAAGTTCCGCTAATTATCAAAACAACACATAGGCGAAGCCGGTGTGTCAGGATCTGCAAGACGATCAATTTTACAGTACCAAACGTCAATATTTCAAGGAAACCAAACATCGGGAAGTAACCAATGCTCATGTAATTGAAAGAATGTTTATTACTTTATTGTAGATTCGATAAAACACTTCATTAAATATCACAAAAATGGCAAAATCTATTATATAAATGACCGATGTTTGTGTACTTATTTACATTGAAATAATACGTTGTACTTCCTGGTTTATAGGAACAGTCCACGGAGATACGTCACATACACTACGTAACGAACAAGAATATCACTGCTTCCTGGTTCCTCTGCTTACACTATTGATCTTTCCAAGTCTAATAATAATCTAACAACACATGCAAATTTTTGTCAATCAATATATTGTATTCCTTATGTCATCAGCATTCCAACAATAGCAAACATGCATATTTTCATCACTTTCTTCCCAATTCACCTTTAAGGCTCTTGATTGGAGATGCGAAGGTTGAGGTTTGAATCCCGATACGGGACTAATATCCTTTGGCAAGATATTAACCTGCACTTGCAACTCTCCACCCAGGTGTTAAATGGGTAACCGGTAGGATGCGACCATCATTGTTGGTCAAACACTTTTTGAGCGTCAAGTTACACCTGGCTAGAAAATTCCCCAGGGAGTGGAGATTGTGCACACCGTGTGTGCGGGTAAGCATTGAGTCCAATGACCGGGATATTTGTAAAGCGCTTAGAGACATTGTATCAAGCAATATATAGAAGCGAAATATTTTAAAAATTTTTATTTAGTTTTATCACAGATCATTCTTTTTTCTTTTCAAAAATCTATTTTGGGTGTGGGACTCTTCTCTTTATTTGATTACTGACCTCCGTTTGTAAGAAAAGCCATCGCTCTTCCTGCTCCTTCTTTCCTCGGGATGAACTTGATGATCATATCAATGACCGCATCCCTCCCGTATCCAGAGACAGACTTATCAGTTAGAAGACCCAAAAAGAATAGCAGCAATGCTTTGAACTCTTTGGAGTAATCTACAAGGAAAAATATTGCGTGAATGAAGTCAAATCTGCATAGCAATCTCCCATCAGTCTTCAAAGGGGCAAGTGAAGAGTATTTGTTCTCTTTGTGTCCCGCACTTTACATGGTAAATTAACAAATAAATAAACCCTAAATATAACATTTCACTTGAAATTTGGTCTTGTCCAAGTTCTAGTACTGCTTTCAACTTGATATAATTATCAGATAGTTATTGATATGTACTTAAAGACCACTTTGCTTTCGAAATATTGAATTTCTGAGGACGTTTACCTTATCAAGCTAATGGATATGTTCAAAATATCTACTGTTGGCCCACATATATACAAATGTTTTTAAAATGAGAGATACCGGTAATGAGTGCATACTCAGATAGTCATGGTCATGGTTCGTTTATGACACAAGCGACTGGGAATTAGACATCAAAATATAGTGCGCAGGTATATTTTGGTACAAGAAGAACAATATGAGACCATATACCATGTCTCATTCCAAGTATCTGTCTGCAAGTACAACTGAATATATTTTATTTCAACTCTTTACAAAACCCATTTCAGCAAAGCTTGAATTGTGAAAACATCAATGACATCATCAAAAATAGAAGTCAATGGTGACATCAGTGTGAACTCACCTGGTACCACAGCTTCTTCACTGTGCTTAGCCTCTTGTTTATCTTTGCCCAGCATTGCTTGAATGGCAGTGAGAAGGATGCCTGCAGCAGCATTAGCAATGACTTCAGAATCCATTGAGATGTACTTGGCAAGAGTTGTTAAAGTGAGTTGTGCAATTACAGCAGTTGCCTGTAATAAAATGTTTTTCAATATTTGTTTTTTAATATGAAAGCTTCTTTTGCCCACTTTGGAAAAACAACAGATATGGCACAATTTTCTTTATCTAGACTTGAAAACAAAATTATTAACCAAATTGTGTTTGCTCATTTTAATAGAATCACATTTTTTTCAAACTGGCAAGTCCAAGAAAACAACTACACCCTGTAGTTCATTACTGAGCCAAAGATAATTCGGGGAAGAGTCAGTGGAAATGCACTTATACCAACATAAAATCATATCCAATAGTTTGATAATCTGGCATCAGATACAATTCTATAATCAACATAATACTGACACTGTCAGTAATGTATTATCTTACTTGATACTTTGGCCATCCTTCACATTTCATACTATAATGAGATTAACGGCAAAATCTGATTTTATTTGTAATGTATGGAAGATTGTCTAGGACTTGCCCATCTACACATCGGTGTATGGCTTGGAAATTAAAAGACTCCCTTTCATCGCCGTTAAACCTCTTTAAAGGGATTGGGAATCTTTGTCTCAGATTCTAAACAAAATCCTGGATTTAGTTCATGCTGCAATCATAATTACTAACCTTTAGGTCAGTCTGGAATCCCATGACATTTACAAGCTAACCGCATGTCTGATTATCAAGATATTTATGATGAGAATTCAAAATTTCTAAAAACTTTTTTTTAACGGTTTTTATAACACTACAGTCTATTGGGGGAAATGAGTATGGTAAAACAAAGATTTTTATTATTTTGAGGCACTTCATGATATTTTGAATTTTTTTTTTAGGGCTTCAATATGACACCATATCACAGACACTGATATCACGTAGGGCTATGCATCTCAGATTTAACATCGTTAAATGATGAATTTAAGTCTCTTAAAAGGCATTACTATAGTACTGATGGCAAAGAAATGTCTTATTCATAAGGCTGGGTTATCAGAAGCAATATATCTTGTTCAATTTAATCAAATCTGCTCCAAGCCTGTTTATTTCATTCTGAGTTTCCACAGTATACAAGAACTTACCCTAGATCTGTGTCCACTACAAAGGCAAGAGATAACCCTAAGAGCTGCTACTACTAGTTCAGTATCCTCTAACATCATGAGCTTCTTCATGTGCTCAACACCGTTCTCCCCAAATATCCTTTCTGCTCCTGCTGGCTCTCGGGCAAGGACAATAAGATTATTGGCAGCCTGAAAAAGGTCAATACAAGGA
>BEXV01000614.1:174444-188834 GCA_003118195.1 Hemicentrotus pulcherrimus | reverse complement strand
CTTATACTTTCTTCTAACTATTACTTGATATTTAATACATACTATTATGTAATTATCTTTTATAAATGATTTGTCTGCATTGAGTAGTGTAGTATTGACTTATTTCTATTGATGGTGCTGGACTTGTAATTTTTCCTTTTAATAGTCATTAAAGTTCAAGGAATTATTCGTCTTGCAATGTACCTATATAAGTTTATCACAATGTAGAGTAAATTTGGAGTTCTAGCATTTATATGAGAATTTTTTTCTCCATAAATGCGAGAACTCCGGGTTATCTTAAGTAGCTCTTCCCAGGCACGTCTAAACTTTCAAAGTCAAATTGAAGGCTGCTCTGATACAGAACTAGGTTCCGGTTTAATTATGGCTGTGATTCACTGTATATAGTTAGAATTCTCGTGCCTAATTTTATCCCTTGGATGCTTGGACAGTTACAAATACTTTGGAGTCGCCCCAGCAATTCGAGGCATTCCTGCCAAAGTCAATAAAATGTCTCCTCTTCTACTTGAATGACACCCATGCTGATCTTGATCATGATTTAGAAGAGGCGCAATCGTAATATTTCTAGCTCATCCAAAAGCTCTTCAAGTAATCCCTGGTGATAATAGATTATTAACAGGTCAATGGAAACTGATTAATCGCAATTTAGTCATACCTAGAGCGACGCGTTCCAACTCAAGAAAAAAAAAAGGTATATATTTTGTCGGAGGTAAATTGAATTAATAGAAATAATTTTCCACCAATTCTATCAATACTTTAAGAGCTTCATCTTACATATTTGCCTGATTTGACAAAAATATGTTATTTCGCAATCTTTAATGAATATCACATGTTTATCAATTTAAAATCATTTCTCATGAATATTTCTTTTCTTCTGGTTCAATGTTGAAGAAAGGGGAAAAGAGAATTCTTAGTTGTCTGACCTTGAAATGTATGGTGATTCTAAGCTTATAATAGTTATTATATTAAAACGTTATGTTTTTTTTATAGATATATATTCAGCGCACGAATTATTCATTGGATTCAATATGCAGCATATTTGTTTGCAGGAAAGATGCTTATAAATGAAATAAAATTGTGCAAAAAAAAAGGAAGAATGAAGAAAAAAACGGCAATAAACTTACCTAGACACGCAGCGAGAATTACAGCACAAGCGTTCATGATGATGGTTGGTGTAATGATTCCAATAGAGTCGAGATTGGACGAAAAGAAAATTGATTAGTTTAAAACAAGAAGCAAAAATTGGAGTACTATCCTGGCAAAGAAACTGGGCAGCGTCTATTCCAAAACTAGGTACCTCACCCCTCTTTATAGTGGCTTCGAATGGGGGGTAAAGGGGGGAAGAGAGATTTAGAGAGGAAAGGGGTGCAGGCTTATCGCTGATTGGCTGAATGTTGATGAGTGCCTGACAAGGCCTCGTATGTCTGCAAACGATAGAGGGTGCTGACGAGTTTTGACGAAAGTCCCTCTTCCCCCTTTCTCTCTCTCTCTCTCGCTCTGTCTTTCCCTGTCTCTCTCCGTGTCTCACTCTGTCTCTCTCCGTCTCTCTCTCTGTCTCTTTGTCTCTCTGTGTCTCTCTGCCTGTCTTTGTATGTGTCCCTCTTTGTCTCTCTATCTGGCTCTCCCTCTGATTCTCACCCACTCTACCCAAGCTCCTTAGTCTTTCGACGTTTCTCTCTATATCTCCTAGTATGCTCCTCTTTCCCCCGTCTATTAATCTGTCCATCTATTCCACCCTCCGTACCTCTTTCTCTTTCTCATTCTTTTCATTATCACCCACCTCTGTCCATACTCTGTTTCTCCTCTCTTCTATATGTTTCTTGTTTCTCTTCGTCTGTTCATAATCCCCGTATATACTTCCTTCGAGTTCTCCTTTGTTCTTGCACTTCCCCTCTGCATCATCGTTCTATATACTCCTTTCTCATACGCGCTAAATTCTACACTTGTTAGGTTATCGACATTTTCCTCACAAAATCATTCCCCTATCAATCCCATGGCGAAGTTACGGGGTACAAGGGCATGTGCGCTCCAATCAAACGGGAAATAAAAAGACAGGAAAAAAAAGAAGAGGGGAAAGGAAAGATGAAAAGAAGATGAAAGCACATCGTCCCACATTCTCCTAATCGGTAGCCTTGCTAATTGTAAGCTAGTAAGTCCATTATGCCCCTCAGATGATAGCAGTGCGCCCTCAATGACTGGATCCACGCTTCACCCCTGTAAGGAGCCCTCCTCCAAATCACTCCCACATTTCACCTTGTCTCTTCTGATCTGTCTCATTATATTCTTTTAGACCTGATTTAGGAACATACTCATCCATGATTTGGTATAATGATACTTGAGAGAAAGGAAATGGGACAGGACCCAGATCGAACAAGTACCATTATATCAATCATTGTCAGTTGTTTTAGCCAAGTTAATACGCCAACTATAGTTGTGTTACTCAGAGCTTCCCATTTGAATGACAAATACAAAAGAAATAAGATCTCGAAACTTATATCATAACCTAATCATACTTGGTGTGCAGGACAAGTAATAACTTAGGTGAAAGTTTTCAAATCACCTTTTCATGAGGCACATATCCTCCTCTGATTCACTTTCCACAATATTTAAGGCCTTGGTAAGCTTGAACTAGAAAAGGAAAGAAAAAAGAACATGGATTTAATAGCGTGGGACTATACGAACAAACCCACATGCCCATATTGAATCATCACGTAGGATGCATATTTAATTAGGTATATTTCGATGTCACTGGCATATGATGCATACGCTCATTGATGCGAATGACTTATTGAAATGCATTTGAGTATTTCAGGGGAGTGAGGAAATGTTTCCTCTATTTTTTTTATATTTTTTTTGCAAACCACTTGGCCATGTGGTTTGGGAGACCTGGGGAGTGTTTTACAAAGACCAAGAACGACTTAAAGCCACACTGTCCTACTTGTAGCTACTTACTCCCTCTATATACAAAACAATGCCTAATCGGTGACCATTGGTCCCCCATGATCCTCTTTTTCTCATGTTAATTGAAAGTTGAGTTGATGAGAGTGACCTGTCCAGTGACCTTGCAAGGTGATCTAATCCCTCCTATAAACTAGTACAGATAAGCTTCAAGGTGGACTTGAACTATGACAGGCCGTTCATGCCATTGGTTGCTCTCACCGTTCCTGGCATTGGTCTCTCAAGGGACGTACACATCGTGGTCACAATTCTACAGAATTTACATTTTTTGATAGTTCATTATTGAAGTAAAAATATAATCTAAAGATCATAATTTCAAAGTTTTTTTCCCCTCCGGATTGTACATCTGGTTAAAAAAAAACTAAGGGTATAATCAACAATATGTTTAAAGATGGAAAGGGAATATACGTACAAGAGAAGAAATAATTAATGAATGTATATTATATCATTACATCATGCATTACACTCAAATCACGACATAAAAAGGAGTAAAAACACACACATTACTCATCAAATTCGATTATCTTGTTCGTGTTTCCAACAATATGTTTTATTAGATATTCACACTATATAAAAACATCAACAACCACACATATTCACTTGTAGACTTGGAAAATGACATAATATGATATAACAAAAAACTAAAGGGAGGGAGAGGGAGAAGGAGAGTGAGAGAGAGAGAGAGAGAGAGAGAGAAAGAGAGACAGAGAGACAGAGAGGGAAATGGGGGGAGGGGGAGGGAAATAGTTTTTACTGTACATTTACGATTTTTTATTCTCGCCTATTAAAATCATTCCATATTTTGTCATGGTTAAAACTAAAATATTTACAATTCGTCATAAAATACATCAATTCACTTTATTACGTGTGCTACCGTTTAATTTTACTTACATTTAGGGGGTTGTTGAGTACTGTTAAAAAGGAATCATAAACATTTTAAGTTTCATACCTTTCATACTTTGTGTGTTTTTATGTAACGGCATGTAGGGCACTTTAGTTTAAAGAAAAACGTTACATGTACATTTATATAAAGAATTTAATTTATAAAATTTCCCTCGGGAGACAATTAAAACATTCAAGAAAGTGCCGGTGGGTGGGGTACAATGGCCCCCACTCATGTCAATCTAATAAACAAAAGAAAAAAATAGGAACACGGAATAAAAAGTTATGAACATGAATAGAGAATAGAAAAAGAAGAAGGTACGAGCTACTACGAACCCAGACCACGCGGCTCGGTCGTATCGCTATTCTGTATGTTATGTATCTCGTGATACCGGTCCCCCCACCAACACAAATGACTGAAGCCACATTAAAACACTATCGAAGTAACTCAATCGATCTATTTTACTTCACAAGAAGTGCCGTTCAAATGAAAAGATCAATATTTTGAAAGACAAACTGTTAAACGGAGATCGCAGTGTTTCCATCTTTCCACTTTGACATGTCCGAGAGTTCATAAATAAGACGGATTAGATTGTAGAAAATATCCTTGAAACTAGGAATTATTTCAGTAACTGAACTAATCGACCAATCTCCGGATTTGCTCTCCAAAAACGCACTCATAATTGTACGATCCGTTTAACTTAACACAACATGACCAATTACAAGAGGATTAGGGCGGCGTCTCCGAAGCAAAAATCTAATAATGCAACTCATTTACTAGCGCTAATAGTGGGTTTGAAGACTCGATTTCGAGTTTCGTTTTGTGTATCACAAGAGAGGAGATGACCGCAGATCAAATATGGATCTGACAGGGTAGTGAAAATAAATATAAGTATAACGCTGGAAAATTTGGGGGAGAGGTGGGGTGCGCTCCCACTTTTTCCGATAGATGAGAAAACCCATTGTTCTTCCATTTTTTTTTCTGGAAAAATTTTCTTTTGCTCATGTTTTCCATTAAAAAAATGCATTCAGTCCCCATCAATGCTTGAATTTTCACCATTCTTTCCCCCACAATGTGGGTATTAATAGGAGGAGGAGGGGGTGGGGGGAGAGGTTGGGGAAAGATGAGAGAGGAGGGGTGGGAGGACAAGGAGCAGAAGAGGAGGAGGCAGAGGGAGGGAGGGAGGGAGGAGGTGGAAGGGTAGGAGAAGTAGAAGGATGTTTTTCCATATTCCGAAACGTGAGATGCCATATCTACAAAGTTGGGTGTCTTCAGAATACTAGGGGAAGGGGATAAACGCGGCAATCGAGGATTTACGTCCACTTTTGACAAACAGTTTCTACTTCAATCGTAACACAATGTTTTAAATAACTTAGCCAAAAATACGCGCTCATAATCTGTACACGGTGCCTGAATCTCTGAAAAATGAGACAAATATCCGATTAGAAAAGTACTAATTCGTCAACACAATATTGCGAAATCGACAAGAATAACAATCTCAACATCGGTACTGATTCATGATTTTTCATCCTCAGAACAAATGAAACACGAACAATAGTCACACCTTCATAAAACTGAATGGAATGCCTCGATAACAGTTAGAATAAATAATGACGGTCTAGAAAGAAAGGTGTTATATTGCATCGTCGTCATCAAGACGATTGTAATTATCTCCAAAAGATCTGAATTTAAGTTCATGCCATCCGCGCGATTCAGACTGCGCCGGCTTATCGGGTTCTTCCATGGTGAATTGATGGTAGTTCGCCAGACCGGTGTTTTTCCTCATCCGGACGACGATGACGAGGAGAATACAGACGATAACGATGAGGAGAAGACCCCCGAGCACCGTCGACAGTATGACGATTTTGTTTTCTGTCTGCGCGCCTTTATTTTTCACGCTCCCTCGTGGAATGTGGTTCCCACCCTTTTTAATTGTCGTCTGCGCTTCCACTGTACCCAATGGAATCTTGTTGCTGTCCGATGTTGTTGGCATATTCGTCGTCGCTGGAGTTGTCGTGGTCGGTCTTGTTGTGGGGGTTGTCGTTGTTGTTGGTGGTCTTGTCGTTGTTGGTGGTCTTGTCGTTGGTGGTGTAGTCGTTATGGGTGTTGTGGTAACCACTGGCGTCGTTGTGATCCTCTGCGTCGTTCTTGCTGTCGGCGTTGGCGTCGTTGTTGTGACTTGTGGCGTGTTGGTGGTAGTTGCTCTCTGTGTTGTAGGAATACTTGTTGTTGTTGCCATTGTCGGATACGGGGTAGACTCTTGCTCGCTGCTCTCGCTCTCCATGTATGAAGATTCTTCGAATTCGCTGGGTACCCAGTCCTCAGTTGTTGTAACAATGGTTGTGGTCGTTATAGTGGTCGTTGGAGCTGTGGTCGTAATTCCTGCAAACGAAACAAAACAGAAATAAAAATCATGTTAGCACAACCAATCTTGCGTGAGGGTATAAGGCGACAGGGGGGGGGGGGTGGTTGGTCTGCACCACGAAGAACATTTCTGATATATTGCTTTCAAAACAAATAAACAAAATTATTCGGGCAACAATAATCATATATTCGGGCAACATGTAACGATAGCGAAAGGAAACCAACTATGATTATAGAGCATGTAGAGTCAATTCTTAATCGAAATAATATTTCTTTATTTATAAAAAACTTTGAAGCTGTCTTTCACGGGGCAAGTTGATGACCTTATGAACCTGCTCTTATGTGGAATAAATCTTTTATTAAATAAGAGCATCAGATTACAATATGAGAGGGATAAATAAAACACAAACGGAAAACGGTCTATCATCGGTCTTGGCGGCGGTTTTCTTAAAGGAAATCCCGACGTATTAAATTACGATTTCAGAAGCAGGACGAGGAAGGTTTATTTTTTTGTTATTCTTGACGCACCCTATTTCTAAATTAAATGGCGTAGCTACAGGGGCCACGTGTTCTATTCAAAATGACGAAAAATAGAAGAAAAAAACAGAGAGAAATAGAAAGTTGAGAGAGAAAAAGTGATAGAGAAGGGGAGAGAAAGGGAGAACGAGTGAGAGAGTGTGTGTGTGAGAGAGAGAGAGAGAGAGAGAGAGAGAGAGAGAGAGAGAGAGAGATGATGATGATTATGCTATAAAATGTTCTTCCCATTCATAAGAGGCTATTGCGTTTTCTTTTAAGAGAGCACATTTAATGAGGGACACTGCGGATGCAGTAATCAGCTGAGAAATTATTCAAGTATGTCTATTAAAGATTCAAATACAATCTAACTAATCATAGTTTTAACTGACTCATAGCTTCACGTGCACCACAAAATTGTTCAATAATTGTTCTTTTCTCCTTCATTTAGTGCCCCTGGAAAATGTAAGAAACAGTACCTTCCATTATAATCATCATCAAAGGTAAGATGACGACCCTGCGGAAAAAAAACTGGGTGAAAATAGCAGTTTTAGCTAGAATCAGCAGTGTCCCTGAAGTACATTTTGAGCAATATCGTTGCATTGTAACTGACAAAGTCCCTCGAATATTACCCTTCTTCCCTCTCAATCCTAGACTAAAATGAATCATTGGCTGCCTCTTGAAAAGCTCAGAATTTAAAAGATAGCAAGGCCTCAATGTTCCTTCTTTCAAAACTATTAAGTTTTGTAAGTATGAAATTGTAGCGATACTTCCTGGGCAAGATGACTTCGTAGTTTTGTAAAAGCAAACTATTTTTGTAAATTTTATTCACAAAATGATAAAATGGTACCTGCTGAAATGGGAGAAATGGGGTCAAGGCACATTTTAGGGGAAAAGATAGAAAGGAATGATATGGAATGATATTATCATGATTACGAGCTTTTGAATTTGACTCCATTCAGTGGTTAGCCAAGATAATGAATGGAATTTGAAGCAGTCTGGAATTAAAGAAGTATTTTTTTTAGAGTTCAATACAAGTTGGATGATTTGACATCAAATGGATCATTTACAAGGGGCGTCACGATGTGAGGGGGGGGGGGAGTTGGGGTGTGGCAACCCTGTACAAAAATGTTGGTAAATTGGATATTGGAGTATAGGCATTAACTGTACTGGGCATGATTGTTAATTTTCTTTGCCACCACAGTGTTTTAAATGTGTCAGCATTGTGAACTGTAGTTCAAAATACTTTCTGCATGTGGTCATGATTATGTACGGTGTTTCTTTCGGTCGGGAAAAAAAAGAAAACGTTCTTTTAAATCCCAAAATCAAATCAAAAGCTTCATCATGACGAATCGTTGATGATGAATGAAAAAGACCGTACATGAACGGACATCACCACCTCTTCATGAAACTGGCCCCTCTTCCTATTCAGTGCAGACATTAACTAACATCATTCGATCAAGGATGTTGACTCAAGCCGGCCTAGTTCAGGGTCAATTATGTCATGATGCACCCGAATTAATGTCAAATTGAGACGTTTCCCCCCAACTCAAAATCGAGGGGTGTATACCAAATGCAAAGGGCGGGGAAGGGGCGGTGAAGGGTGAGATAAAAAAATACTCTTGTGTCAAATCCTACTTGTTCAGGGATTGTTTAGGGCTTGCAGCCACCCTGCCTGATGAGTCGTATTTATAAGTTTATTGAGAGATAGTTTGACTAAACCAGGTAGTCGCCACATGTCGCTGAGGCCAAATATCTGTGTAAAAGGAAAAATTAAATAGTTCGGCGACGTATATTATCATTCGTTTAATTCATAACTTAATAATCGCACCGTATAACGTATCATAACTAATCATTGCGCCTATCAATTATCTACCCCTCCTGTTAATCTCACTCATGACGACTAGATTTACAGGCAATCTGTTCTCTACATAAGAAAATGCCCCAACGGCTCTCTTCCATTCTTTCATACAACACTTCTTCTTTGTAATTCGTCACTAGCGCTATTCTGATTATCAAAAAGTACTTTCGATTAGGTAGCTCTTTTGCCCACATAGCTTTGAAGCTGCCTACAACTTTGAGTTGAGCAACAATTTCCAATTATCAGATCATTGTTCTTCGGTACTTGCCTGTAGCCTACTCCATCCTGTCTATTTTAGTCATCGTAATTGTGTCTCATTATAATGTCACATCACAATTTATTTCAGAAGCGTTTGTAATAGATTACGTGGTAACCAATCTTGCAGGGGTGTTCACACTGTATGAGAGGTTTAACCAATGGCGTATCCACTTGGGCACGTGCCCTGCCTGCCCCCCAAATGAAAATGAAAATGAAAAAAGGAGGAAGAAAAGAGGAATAATGGGATGATTACCTATATTTTAATCTCTGCTTGTCAGAGAATTTTGTAGCCAAAGCGTATAATAAAAAATTGTATTCTAAACCCTTTTATTTGTCAGAGACTTTACGGACATGCCACCCTCCCCCCAACCCCCGCCGCAGAATCTCAGATCCGTCACTTGTAACACATTTCAAAATAACCCGAATTTAGTATTGGCCATTTTCCAATTTGTAGATTTATTTAGAAATATTCTTGCTTCTCTTTCTCTTCCAATTGAATATTACGGTCATCAGAACAAACACATGCGCCACAAGAAAGAAAGGCAATGATTGAGTCTTTTGCTTTGTCATCCTTATCCCCTACTCTCACCCCATCATCACCATCATTCTCAAGATCATCAACACCAACGTCATCGTTGTCAATGTCGTCTTTTTGATAATAATGAATAAATGAGAATAATAATGACTACTTAAGTATATTTGAGCAAATATCAACCCCGAATATGCTCAAGGTACCTATTTTATATATAAATTTGTTAATCCCGTTGTTAGCTAAGCTGTCCGAAGGCGTTGACAGCATTCAAGTAACACTTCCCACCGGGTACCCATTTACACTCGAGTCGAAAATGCCCAATGTGCATCTAGATTAATGACTTGTTAAAGGTCAAGTGCATCGCGCGGCTTGGACTCGAACCGCGAACCATTTTGACCCACCGTCAGGCGACGACGTATCGATTCACCAGACCACGACACATCTAAATGTGCAACTTATGGCCTTCAAACAAACAATTAAAAATACCCCATCTCCAGTGGTTAATGTATGATTAGACATTTGGTTTTCCTCTCTACAAAATAAAAATGCTCCCAGTCGCACCAACTAGACCGACAAAGGGCCGAAAAAAAAGGTTTTGCATTACCCCATAATGCCCGTATGGCCAAGTATCGGTCGGAATGGGGTTCGGTTAGGCGGTGTGTTACTGATCTATTATCTAACAAAGTTCAGTATTCTTGGCGAACTTTTCAATATATAGCACATGGCTGGGAGACACGAGACAGGTTGTCGAGGGGGCGATCGAGTGCCCCTAGATGAAACGACACGGCTTGTCATCGGAGATTTCTAAAGTAATTCAAAGGATGACTCACGGTTTTCCGCATGGGAAAATCGTTAATTGTAAGGAGGATAGAAAAGGGTTGATGTAGAGAGGTAGGAAGAGAGAAAGAAAGAGTGAGACAGACAGACAGACAGAGAACGATAGAGAGAGAAAAAAACAGAGAGAGAGAGAAAAAAGAGAGAGAGAGAGAGAGAGAGAGAGAACAAGAACCTGGGGGGGGGGTAAAGCGAGAGGGAATAATAAAGGGGGTAAGTTTAACCAAAGTGAAACGAAAACAGAGTAAGAGAGGCAAAGATAAGGAAGTAAGGAAGAAGAAGAAGAAGAAGAAGAAGAAGAAGAAGAAGAAGAAGAAGTAGAAGAAGAACAGCAGGAAGGAGGAGGAAAACTAGAGTAAAGATATGAAGAGAGAGGAAGAGAGATGTTATTGACAGCGAAAAAATGAGCATGATTATAAGAGAACAAAGACACAGAAAAAGCCCGATCAAATAATCAACCTGATTGACGAAAACAAAATGAGAATCAAGGCCTCAATTTACAGTTCTAAAGGACATTAATCTTATCTTTTGAACAGTTGCGATTGATTTCGATGGCATATAGGCCTACTTAAGGGATAAGAGACTGGAAACTTGTGATTGATTTGAGGATTTGGATAGGGCCCAGTTATACTTACTGATTCCGCAGTATCTTCCCGTCCACTCGTTAGGGCATTCACAGAGATGACCGTTTCGCTGATCCACGCAAGTTCCTCCATTGTTACACGGAGCGCTTTGGCATTCGTCAATATCTGTGTTTAAGAACATCAAGAGAGAGAGAGAGGAGGAGAAAGAGCGAGAGGAAGATAGATAGAGAGGTAGAGAGAGAGAGAGAGAGAGGGAGAGAGGAGGGGAGAACAAAAATTAAGTGGGAAATTGTCATCTAATTTGTGAGGGGCTGGTACTTTAAAGTCATTGTTAACTTTTTGCATGTGAATTATACATTTATTGTCTCACTTTGTAAGAACGACAGTATACATGACAATGAAAGTGATGTATTTTTTATAAGAATTAAACACTGAAGATTTTAATTAGTAAGTATGGCGTAAAGTGAATAATGTAAATGGAGATTGCAGATCCTTCTGGAGTGTTCTAGAATAGAACATAATAATATCCGATGCCATCGTGTTAGGATAGCTCTTAGTCTAATTTCAGCTATCACCGTTGACTGAACCTTAAACTTTTAATCCCAACACAACATATAGGTGATTTAGATGTTTCACATTTACTGGAATAAAAATGAAAATAGAACAAAGATATATTAGTAAGATTGACAACAAAGAAGATTGAATTATCTTTCGAAGACAAAAAAATAATTTGATGATTAATATCAATTGCCGGAGACTGCAAATTACAAAGGAATACAAAAATGCATAAAATAGAAACCAGTCACCTATGTACGCACAGATAACGGGTATGTATACCAAGTTCACCACTTTCCTAAAACCCACGTGATCTTGTCACGTACATACTATGACGTCATTGGAGGTTCCAAAGGAAACCACACTGACGGATGTCATGGAGTTCCCGATGATAAAAATGGCAATGTTGCGGAACATAAACATCCAGAATAATCTTGGTAACGTGTACTAATACACTCCCATACATCATTTCCGTGGACCCATTTTCATTTATCGCTGTTTTTCATCGATGTTACATCATTGTTTGAACTGTTGACTGTTAACATCAGTGCCTAAATCATTGGAGGAACTGTTTTTACTCGCACTTATATACGCACGCTGCACTCATCAATCGTGACACCTATGAGAGACACCACACCACAATATCCTCGTTTAGTTGCTGAAAAGGCTTTCGACGAGTACTATCATAATAAGTAAAAGTAGAGTCTTGTTTTGTTAGAAAAACCAGAGTATTGATCGACTGGTAAAGGTTTCACAATTGCAATCATGCTTTATTTTACTGTCGATTATCATTAAAAATGTAACTTTGAGTTGTGGCAGGGATACAGGGATTATGTGCCAAACCATAACAATGTCATTCTGACAAGCAGTTCACCACGCATAACATGTATTCCATAGAAGCGCGAAACTAAACAATTAAATGTACAAACTTTGCTTAAAAGCTACACAAACTAAAAAACAAACTATTTGAGAAAGAAAAAATACCCATCGAATCCACAGAAAGCAATTATACGCATTTAGGACCATGTGCTTCATTGCTTGGAATTACCCATTTTGCTATCACTCTGCTATTTCCAATTTTTTTAACAAGTCCATGACTAATAATGTCATTCAGTTCTGGTCATGAACGCTGTCTTTTTAGATGCTATGTGAACCTTCTTTCCCGTCATTACCAAAAACTCAAGGCTACCTTTAAAACATTCGCTTTTATCGTCTCTGGAAAGAGTCATCCAGCTTTATCCATCTGTTGCGTAGGTACATCATATCGCGCTAGGCCTACCATACCCACATGGGCTTTCAACGGAAGTCCCTAAGGACGTGATGAACGTGTCATAAGCTTTCGCTTTACCACTCGAATCCTGACTCGGTTATCTTGATAATCATTTCATTTCTGAGAGGAAAACAGGTCACAGATGGCAAATATCATAATGATTAGTTATTAAAGGTGGATAGGTAATGACCAAATCGGGAAACCCATTCGGATTCTAACATAATTACAATCTGACAATGAATGTTAAAAACTACGAATACATGACGCATCCTTAAGCGTTTTAAAACAAAGTTAAGAATATCTGCGTATAGGCCTATTCTCGCTAGCCAAGATTACACAGCGGAGCGAAGACGCCAACCATTATGCACGTTGCATTCGAAGCGTCATTTTCCTGACGTAGCACTGCGTCAATGACTGGCAACTAGTGGCAAGGTCTTTGATAAAAGAAAAGAAGATGCAAACACTGCGTTTTAAATAAGTGCATTTGCGTAGGTATTACTGAAATGATGACTCATGTGCTACGGGCATTGGAATAGAGAGCCTTTTTGTTTCTGGTGACGCTACCTATTGTACACAATCTTCAGCAACTTCTTTACAAATATGTCAATATTTTGCTCTTCTGCACACTATCCTATTCACCATATCACTGCTTAGATAAATTTCAGATATTTTCTCTCCAATTTCATTTCATTGTCCCGATTCAAGATGGACTTTAACGACAAAAATTACTGGCTATGGCCATTCGGATGATGATTACGTTGGAGCGTGCGTAATATTGTCACGAATGCGGTTATTTTTATTTTGGTGATGTATTTTTAAGGGAAGTCCAAAGAGAGACACCACGTACACATATTTCCTAAAATAAAACGGCACGAATAATCTAATCATTTCCTTCACAGTTCATACTAATGTTATTCGGAAATTGGTAATAAGTTATAACGAATGTACTTCACACGCTAGCTGTATGTGATTTTGAGAAACACCTGCAAGAGTCAGAAAGAAGAAACATCGTTAAATGCGATTTTCGATGTTGATAATGCATTTATTCCCTATGTTTATCGTATTGTCCCAATTGCATGATTTGAACTGGTTTACTTATACATTTCGTATGTACCATGAGACGTTTTAGAAAAAGGAAGAAATTAAATTACTTTTTAGGCAAGTTTTGTGACCAAAAAAAATAATAAAATAAAAATGCAATAATCTTTTTATTTCAGAAGTTGATTTTTGCCAGTTACAGGCCTGTAAGAACAAATCTCACATGGCTTTACGGGTTTACTTCTTTGACTATTCTAGACTCCTAACTTCAATGAATTTAACAGCGAATTGATTTCTACATGCATTTTAAAAATCGACATTTCAAATCAAATTTGAATGTAGCAATAATAAGAAGCTGATGGTATAAAGAAGTTGTTTCTATCGAGTGGACAGGAAGCTATACTATATTTGCCTTTTTCTGCGAAGGCTACGGTTCCAGTTCCGGTTCACGCCAAGGTGTGAATGGCCACTAGACGTTCACACGATCCCCTAGAACGGCGATAATCGCACAGCTCTGGTGTTGACGGTGTTAGATTACAAGTGTAAACAAATAACCTCTTCAAATTTTGTTAATACCACTCCGTAAAATTAGTCGGTCAATACGTAATGACAATAATGTCAAAGTTGATGGATAACGGTAGTCGTGGTTGTAGGACACATGACATGGCGACAGTAGTTAAGGTCCGTGGTCAATTTACTACACTAAACAAACTCCTTACTTTAGCACTATCCTCTCTCTCTCT
>BEXV01000614.1:154713-164713 GCA_003118195.1 Hemicentrotus pulcherrimus | reverse complement strand
CTCATTAGAGACCTCTGTAGAAATCTGATATTTCGATGACCCATTAAACAAATTTATTAAACGTTTGGTAAAGCTATTGAAAATATAACTTAATATGAAAGAGTAAACAAAGAATCAATATAGTAATCAATCAGTTAATCAACAAAAAAAAAAAATGTATAAAGACTAAAGCTCGTGTTGTCTTTGCCAAACTCTTCTCATATTTTTTCTTTATCGACTTCTCGATTACATCCTGGGAAAAATAATTTGAAAATTTCACATAATCTTAAGAAATATGCTATGTGGTACCATACCGTGTTCACACGTTACGCCCGTCCATTCTTGGGTGCAATTGCAAACGAAAAAGCCCGGATGATCGATACAGGTGCCCCCGTTTGAACACGGCGACTCTGCACATTCATCGATATCTGTGCAAATATTCAGGATGAAAAATAAAATAGTTAACAAATTGTGTTATTATATAGAATATTCAGTCTGGCTTTATATAGTAAAAAGATAAATAATCATACCCTGTCAAACTTCACACGAGCCAAAGTTATGTATACATACCTTTGTAGTGTCGACACCTTTACAGTGTAAACAAAAGTAAATGTGAATAAGCGTATGTAATGAAAATATATCTAGATTTATTTTTGTAGAAGAGCACGAATTTATAGAGAAAATGAAAAAAAGTGGCGAGTTAAAAAAGGTTCCAGTTGCCGGAGCATTTTAGGAAAAATAATAACCTAAGAAAAGCATAGTTGACTTATATTCGCCAACTAAATATTTGTCTACTCTATTCACTATACTCTACGTAATAGTACAATGTATAAGTTGCTTTAAATTGATCAACATTAAGTCTGTTATTCACGAGAATCCTATTAAAAAGAAATGCAAAATGATTTGATACTATTCTTCTGAAAATTAAAATGTTTCAATACAAATAATGAACTGTTGATGAATTTAGCCCGATCAAACAAGTTTATCTTCTTAATCATGACTAAAGGACCACTAAAAATAAAATGGAATATTGTTTGTTTACCTATTTCACACGTTTCTCCCTGAAATCCTGTTCCGCATGTGCAGTTGAAGTGTGTGTCTGTCAGTGTACACGTTGCTCCGTTGAGACAGGGTACTGCACTACACTCATCAACTCCTTTGGAATGACAATTAATGAAAATGCAAATTAATAACAGCAGAAGTATGATTCTGATTATAAACACTGAAACTTGTGTTGAATTAGTAATATTACGTATCTTTTAACCATTAGGATGTTAGTGAAATAATTCAATATATGCAAGAATTACAATTTTTTGAATACATTGTATATCCATCAAAAAACATAAAAATAACCTAGGTATAGCGAAAAATGGGAGATAAAGGGAGGGTGAGAGAGAGAGAGAGAGAGAGAAAGATTACCGTTATAAATCGAACAGGGTAATTTTAGGAAAAAAATAATTCAACACAAAATAAAATAACTATGACAATTTACGCCCACGGAAAAACTTTTCGTTATCAGTTCTGCAAAACAAATCATATAACAAAATAATGTATTATGACCTTATCATAAATGATAAACGTATTATGATGTTATTACGAATTATCAGTGATGTACATCAATATATATATTTTTTAAATAATCAAAATAAATTTGTTTTTTAAGTGAACGTTAGGCTTTAAATGAATTACTTACTATGCTCACACCTATTTCCTTCATAATCATCAGTACAGTTGCAAGTAACGTTGTTAGACCCATCCACGCAGATTCCACCATTCATACAGGGGGCGCTAGAACACTCGTCAATGTCTGCAAAATCAAGCAAACAGAAAATATCATCAGCATTAATGTTACTCCGCATTGGCGTAGTGACTGGGCAGCGCGGGTTAAATGCTGCTCCCCATTCGAGTGGGGAAAAATATAGAAAGAAATGAAATGGGAGAGAAGGAAGAAAGGGAAAGAGAAAGGGAAAGGGAGAGGGAGAGGCAAGTAATCATTTGTCTTGTTGATTCATATTTCATTGTCATCCCTGTTCAGCCCCCTTCCCTATTGGATCCAAACATATCAGATTTGTTTTTATCATGAGACATTTGAATAGCTTTTTAATTTACATTGATTTCCATCATCATTACAATATATACAAATATTAAGATGCGGTATTATAGCAGATACAAACATTAAAATTACAGGTAAATTGGCATGATAACATTCAAATTATAAAGAAAGTGTGAAAGTATAAACAATTTATGGAAAATGGTGCATCCGTTAAAGCTATTAAGGCTCGACAATAAATATTGAATGCTTCAGGCGCATAAGTAATACATTGGCTATAATAAATAGGAAATTGAAAATTGAAAACAAATGTCTGCTATGATGTTCTTCCATACTGATTCAAAACGAATGAGAACGCTCACCTTCTCATGGGCTCCGTCATATAAAGACTTGCGATTGATTGCAACTTTTTATAAGGAGGCCCAGCAATCAACGTCGATTATAATTCATCGCTCTGAGAGTGAGTTTATACTTACTTATTTCACAGTTCTCTCCTTCGAAGCCAGGCAGACATGCGCATGTGTATGAGTTATTTCCGTCAATACAAGAGCCTTCATTTAGGCAAGGACTCGAGAAACATTCGTCTGCAATCGGAACGCAAAAAATAATTTCAGTTAGCACACAATACGTAATCAAACGGTATAAAACACAATCTGATCCATATTACTTTTATGTAGAAAACCATTTACGGGCTTTCTGCCTAAATTGGTTGAATTTCACTACATAAGCTAAACATAATTTTTTAAAAAGTTTTTTGTGTGTGGCTTCGAGTAAGATGCATGTAATTACTGGTTAATACTAAATCGTAATCATCGAGTGGATAGCGGATTATTATGATTTCAAAGTTCCCTTTAGCCGACCGATGTACTTAAATCCGTAAATCGCAAACGGCTTTACACTTTTGCTCTGTGAAAATGCAGACAGTGATTGGATGATCATATCCTACTTTTATGTATATATACGTAAGACTCACCAGGTCGTTCGACACCTGCTCCGGAGTCTGTTTGTCATGTTATAAGGTATGCCATTACCTATATGTTTTTAAAATCAATCAAATCAGTCAAACCAATTCTTTGGGGGTGCGGCCAAGACCTGACACTAAATGAATCCCAAACTTTAACCTTGGACCGGACACTACAATAACCCTAATCTTAACCCTACGCCTGATCTTAAAAGCAATCAAAAACCTTACCCTAACCTTAAAACCCACTCAGATCATTGATCCAAACCTTAAACTTGACGTAAAACCCATTCGAATCCTAACCCTAACCCTATTATTTTCGAAATAAAGCTCTGGACAATTTTCGTTAGAGAAAGTTCCGGTTAAGCACTCACCGTCGATACAAGCGATACAACTCTTTTGACAGTGTACACGCATCCAGGAGGGGTTTCGGTCACATTCGCCTTCAGCAGCCCACCCCTCACATCTGGGGTCGTTATCCTTACAAACTAGGGTGGAAACAAAGCATAATACATACAAAGATTATTTTGGGTGATTATTTCATAGTTTTCACTTGAGAATATCATCATGTACATTGCTGAAAAAAGTCCTCCGATTAGATACACTTCTAGTATGAATTCAAATTTTTAATCCATTTTGCCTAATTAAGGACCATTATGAGAAACATAATAGTTATACAAACGAACATAAGAAGTTTTATTACGAGTAACGATTTGTGAATATTTTTTTTAAAATAAATATTTTTACTATAAAAAGGAATTAGAAGTGTAAAATAATAATACAAGAGAAAAGGAAAGACAGAAGGGATAATGAAAGTAAGTACGGGGGAAGGGGGGGGGGTTAAGAAAACACTCTAGGGGTTTAAATTTCATACTAAAATTATGGTGGTAGAATGAGGGAATCGATTAGGAGAATGTTGGAGAAGTTCTGAGTAGTTGAAAATAAGTGGAATTACTTCATTTTGAAAGCTTCAAGAGCGTTATTCAATGTCATTATTATGGACTTTTAAATTTGCACGACGAGAACGTGGACTGCTCGTGTGGCATCCTTTTAAGGCAATGTGACGTCACTGCCAGTCCCTTAAAAGGATGCACATTGCCTGGAGAGGATGTGACACGTTGCAGTCCACGTTCTGGTCGTGTAAATCTAAACGTCCCTATTGCCTACCGAAATCTTTGCACACCCCACAGCTCAACCCGCAGTACACAAGCATGTAGTTCGGGTTTATGTCACACTCACGGGATCCAGCCCAGAATGGACAGCTACGGTGGTGGTCGGTACATGCTAAATTATGAAAGGATATTTGAGAAATTAGTAGATTTTTAAAACTAACAGTAAAATTGAAGAAAAAAGAAGACATTCTATTAACAATAAATATTTATATAAACAGCAATGATGATGATTTGGTCCTGGTTCAACAGATTCAGTTTTTGTTCAAACCATTGGTATAAAATCACATTCACCAAAGTGAAAACGTTGACTTTATACTAACCTCTTTCGGTAAACCCGATTTTAAACGCCAAGTCCACTCCAACAAATAATTTACTTTCAATAGAAGCAAAAAAAATCAGACAAACCAATCAAAAAAGTTTGAGCAAAACTATTAGGAAGTTGACATGAAAAACTTTGAAGATCACAAGACAAATTTGCAACTACTCATGAGTCTGTGACGTCATGTCCTCACTATCCATTTGTTATTTTCTTTATATTGATAATACAAATTTACTATTTTCTCCTTAAGAATCTTATTTCGTCACATCAGCATCAAAGTTAGATTGAAAGTAATATGTTTTGCGTGGATGCACTAATATAGGGTAATTTTTTCCAGTTAAACCCTGAAAAATTTGAACTTTGATAAACTATTGCTATAAAAATCAATAATTATGAATATACAATATTCAGAAAATAGTGTAAATTCTTTAAAGTTCATGAAAGATTTTGTGAAATGTCATGAACGAAATATGATACAAATCATATAACCTGGGCAAAGGCATGGGGAAATCAGCTTCTTGGGGATAAAAAGGGAAATTAATGGGATTAGATTATATAAAGCAATTGATAAATAATGAGGAGATCACTTTACAAACAGATAACCATATTGGCAATTTGTGTTGTGATTCTCATCGTTCCATAATTTTACATAATCAAAAATTCATAACTTTCTTGTTAGTTTTCCGATTTTGCTCAAACTTTTTTGATTAGTTTGTCTAATTTCCCCGCTTCTATTAACAGTAAGGTATTTTTGGAATGGACTTGCCCTTTAAAGAAAAACCTAAAGCCATCGTCGTGTTTGATATTTAGTAGACTGGGGGCCGTACAGTTTGTTTCGTTATCGATATTTACTCATGAATATTCCCCATAATAAACAAATGGTTCGGTAAATTGTTTTATGTATTTATTTATTTATTAAAACATCTTTTAACAGGATAACATTGATCAGCTCGCAGGCTGTTTTACATAATGGTGAATATAATAGCATGATATAAGCAGCCCGAGTGGACCTTTGGCATCATTCAAGTGGCAGACATTGACCATTCCAAATATTTTAAAACAAGCAATCAATAAATAGAACCAAAATGGTCACTCCGCATGTCCTTAATAAAGCAATGAGGATAAAAAAAAACGTTAATGATGAATATGAAGGATACAAAGTGATCAAAGCATTGGTACAAATGCAATTGAATGGTCAAGCAAAGCAGATGAAGAAGAAAAAAAAACACGATTAATTGAACAACGTGTTAAGATAAAAAGAATTCTTTAGCAACATATATGATCAATCAAGCAATGCAAACCAGCCGAATCGTGCTATGACGCAATGCACAAGATGGAGCAACAAAGAGAGAAGAAAACAACGCGATGGGATGCTGTGCCTAGTGTTGCCATGGTAACGTTGATGCTGATCATACCAATGAGGGCATGGTGGACTACATGTATGGCAGGCATTTGATACCGTAACGATCAATAATTTTGTTTGGATCGAGCTTCATGGCATTGAGTACCTGCCATAATATAAAACCCAGCACCTTACCGATCTCGCAGTTGTCCCCGTAGAAACCGTCAAGACAGGTACAGTTGAACCCTTCCACGTCATTGATGCACGTACCACCGTTTTCACAGGGGTTGGTTTGGTTTGCGCTGACGTCGCACTCGTTAAAATCTATGTCATGAATGTCGGACATTATAAACTCTTCTGTAACTTTTACGAGGGAGCCCAATGCTTACCAGAAATGAATCCACAGCTGGCCAGTTCGTATATATAATCTGCGCATGCGCAGTTAACATTCATTTGTTCCAAAACTGGATAACCCACCCAAACTAATACTGGATACGCACTCATGGAAGTTATGCTAGCATTACCGATACTCATTATGCACCGATGGTATATTGTATGGATCACCGTAGGGAGTGCTCTCCTCGAGAGGGCAAAACATGATACAAAAAGCGGGATTACTCCAGGTGTAAAAGATCTTTTAGGTCATTTGTACCATGTGCTAACTACGGATGGTATATAGGACGGAGTTGACAAAGGCTCTCCGTCTCTCCCACACAAGCAGCTTTTGGCAAACATAACCAGCCAAATTTATAGTAGGTCTACCACACCCTGGGTTGCCTTCTTGAGCCCCTTGAGAGCTCCCATGCATTCTTGATCGGTTTATGTTTACCTGAATTAATACTTTTCAGTTTAAGACATCACGAAATATCGAACATTGCCTTTCATTATTGCATAATAAGACTTATTCATCCGTAACGCTTTTGTACAACTTTATTTAGATTATTGAAATATCAGGGAAAGGTAAAGAATTGTCCACAGAATTATGATTTATTAGACTTTTTTAGCCTTTGAAACAAATAAGCAGAAAATCGTATCTCTCTACATATCTACATTGTGTGCGGGTAAGCCTGAATCCGATGACCGGGGTAATAATATGATTGCAGGGCCCTCAGGGAGAACAGTATGAATACTGATGAGGCTACCCTGGGTAAACAAGACATATTATTATTATTATTATTATTATTATTATTATTATCCTCTATAAAACATCCGGGTACGTGAATATACTCTTTCCCGGACGTCATATCATAAATAGAAGACCAGCGCCGCAACTGATTTCTATGCAAAGAGAGGCGGATATTTTTGACATTTCAATTGAGGATTTCGAGTAGCCAGAATTTTGCTGTGATATACTATGTAATTGAAAAACTTATAAGTAACATATGCTTGCAGTAGGTACCAAATTAAGGGACATCTATTTGCTAACAATATCAGCTTTAACAACAAATAATTATGGCTTTTAATTCTTAAAAAATAGTTAAAGTGAGATATTGCTTATTCTAGTCTTGAATGTACTAGTTTAAGACCAGTTTTTTTAACAAGAATATATTTCTCGATTTTAGTTAGAATAAAAATAGGGTAGGGGCGACGTTAAGTCTCAATATTTCTCGTCATTCTCAGAGGAAATTTGTCGTCACTTCATTCTTACCGTCTTGGCAGTTGACGCCTCTCCATTCAGGGGGGCATTCACATGTGTACTGACTGCCATTCAGTCGGCAGGTTCCTCCATGTGCGCAGGGGTTGTTCAGACATGGATCAAACGTCACGTCAACTGTAAGAAAGAAAACAGAGATTGAAACCCGGCCGTGTTCACTCGTACACTGATGATCGGATCAGACCAGATATAGGGATTGATAGATAATGTAAACTTAAATCAAAATATTAAGAGAAGCAATTAAAAACAGAATAGAACAGAAAAAGAAAAGCGTACGGAATTCAAATTTATTGACCACTTGACTGTCCCAAATGAATGGAACTCAATCGGACGAAATTTGTTAAAAATGACCTAAACTGAATTGAACTGGATTCAACTAAAATGAACGGTTACCTTCTTCGCAAAGCGACCCACTCCAACCACTCATACAGACGCACGTAAACGCTGGAACTTTGGTACCAACCGGATCTGACCAGTTACCGCTAGTAATCGTTTCGTTACCGCCAGCCATCGACCAGTTTCCACTAGGGACCGTCTGATTCCCGAACGCTAGAGATTGGTTCCCGGTGGGAGGCGTCATGTTCTGTCCTGGTGTCACGTCGGGGGAAAACGGAGGAGGGGGTTGCATTCCCCCTGTCTTGCTGGCTTCGCCGGTGAAATTGACGAGAACACACTGCCCTTCATTCAAGCAAGGGCTGCTAGAGCATGCATCTGGTTTAACCTCTGGATGGGAGATAGAAGAAAGATTGAGGGAAAGAGAGAGACAGAGGGAGAGAGAGAGAGAGAGATTGGCGTGCAATTGATAATTGATATACTGTACATAAACTAATCATATTTTCGGGGGAAAAAAAATCACATTTCCATAGAGGCAATAAAGACAGTGGCAAGAACAGATGAGAGAGAGGAAGAGAGAGAAAGGAAGAGAGAGAGAGAGAGAGAGAGAGAGGAAGAGAGAGAGAGGAAGAGAGAGAGGTGCGAACAGAGGCAGATATATAAGTAGATAAGGTATAATGAAGGTTGGAGAGAGGGAGAGCGAAAGGCAGAGAGAGATAGATATAATGAGAGAGAGAGAGAGAGAGAAAGAGAAAGTAAGAGGGAGAGAGAGAAAGAAAGATAGAAAAAGGGAAAGAGAGCAAGCTTACCATGGTCACAAATTTGACCTGTCCAGTTGGCGGTACAGTTGCATGTGAAGTATCCATCCAGCGTATTTGTGCATACGCCACCGCTTCGACATGGCTCATCGGCACATAAATCCGGACGGTCTGAATACAAAGTTTATAAGAATCGGAAAAATAAGGAACACAATTTGAAGAAAAACAAATTATTCAAATTAGTCAGGCATCATCGCAAAGGTTTTCGAGAAATCAATTTGAGGGCAACTTCTGTTTTTAAATGTGAATATTTGATGACAGTTTAACCGGACTGCTAAGAAAGCATGTATATGCTTGTAAGTAAGCAACCAGGGAACAGACGGCTTTAAATGCTCTCCGAGGGACTTGGTAATGAGGATGGATTCCTTACCAAAGAGCACGAGCGTATCGACATGGATTCGAACCCATGATCTCCTAGCCTTTAAACAAAGCCACTTGTCTGTTAGACGCCAAGCGACTAAAACGAGACTAATCGCGAAAACCGGGGTGAACGAGAGAGCGAAAAGCGCTGCCATTCGCCACTCGGTCGCGGGTTCACCCGGGGTATCTAGACTCATCTCAGCCGCTTAGCTAGAGTCACGAGGCCTTGTTAAAAGGCTAATGATCTCCCGGCCATTCATGTCGTTGTTATGTTCGCACATTCCATTCTTGTTTTAATAAATAAAGAAGACCTTAGTTTCAATTTAGATATAGACATAGTTATCATAAACGGATGGGTGGGACGTAGTTTTATTCAAGATTCAAAATTATTTACTCCATTTAATAAAAAAGAAAGTCACTAATCAATATATATAAAAGGTAAAAAAAAATTAACTTGACGAGGTTGAGCCAGAGGTTAGGATTGAATATTTTTGCAAAGGATAACTATGTACGTAAATAATATACTGGAAAATAACAAAACAATACAAAATGAAACATATGTATATATAAAATAAATATATGTTATAAGTGAAGAAAGAATTTTTGTTGTTGTTATTACATAAAATGGTTTACAGGGGTTAAATACTTGCTAATCTGCACTCTTAGGCAATCATTACCAATGCAAGATTCAAGATTTATTCATTGGATCGAAATTGTCTTTGATTGGAGTCTAAATCAAATTAACATGTACGGCGCTGTGGCTTAGTTGGTAAAGCGCCTGTCTAGTAAACAGGAGATCCCCGGTTCAAATCCGGGGAGTGCCTTTTTTGTAACTTTGTATTTTCACGTAAAAGGGCATTTTAAGAAATTTTTTGGTCCACTCAAAAAGGGTAATTTGTTGGTGCGAGCCCCGAAAGGGGGATTCCACCACCATAGTGAAAAAGAAAATGTCTAGTGATTCGTCGAGCGGAAGTGAAAGAAGGAGAAGAAGAGATTGAGCGAGAGAGAGAGA
>BEXV01000614.1:124083-135839 GCA_003118195.1 Hemicentrotus pulcherrimus | reverse complement strand
CCCCCCCCCCATTTGTTCTTCTTCTAAAAGCCTCTATTAAGTTGCACTTCGCTACGGCATACCATTCATGCCATTGGTTGCTATAACTATTGGTCACTCTTCGTGACGATTCAATTCTTGAAGAAGAACAAAAAAAAAAACAAATTAATAATTAATTAGGCACTGCCCGGATTTGAACCGGGGATCTCCTGTTTACTAGACAGGCGCTTTACCAACTAAGCCACAGCGCCGCACTCGCACAAATTGAGTTCTTTGTCAAAGTTTATCCAGCTATCAATCTAGAACCATGAATAAGGCTTTGCTTGTAGAACCCTCAGAACAGTTGACAGAAGGCCCGTGAGACCAACATGTCGGTCATGTGTGCCGTCGGCCTCCTTTTTCATTCATTCTTCAAAATACTATAGTCATACAAATCCCTAAGATCGGATTATAGCTTCTACGTCCGTTTTCTGTTATTCGAGTGATCACAAAAGTGATAATAAGTGTAAGCACAGCCATTGAACAACAAATCTATTTTAAGTTCCGGGCTCTCCGATTTTGTAAATTATAATGATAACAAAATAGTTCAATTAAAATCAAATCTATTATCATTATAATGTTGACTTTGATATCGATATTACCGGTGATAATCAATATTAAGTCGCATCTACCGAAGTTCGTAAGAAATTTGCAGTATTATTGTGCAATCATTTTTTTTAAAAATCCACTGCCTGAATGGTGAAAAGGAAAACAAATTAAGTATCGTCATTCCGACCACCGGACAACCGGAAGTAGTCAAACATAAGGTCAATGTCCGTTGATAAGCCAAAGGAGACGCTTATCTGTCAGGTTACTTCCCAAAATGGCTTCCGAGTCAGTCTTTTGACATAAGCACCTACCCTTCACACACACACACACACACACACACCCCATATTTGGTTATAACTTGAATTTGTTTGATAATCCAGGATTTTAAATGAACCATTGAAAGGTTCTGAAAGGAAGTTATTGACACTTCGTTTGATCCGGAAGTTTTAAATATGTACAAAGGACACTGCTATACAACGCAATACGTAAACGACTGACCCCGTCTTTGCCGCGCTCCATGGGAGAGTGAAATCCTTCAAAATGTAGATGCAAAGCCATTAATGCAAATATCATTTGGGATAAATGGCAAATGTAACAATTTATTTCATACCCTCGATGATTTGTGTGGTTATAATGAAATTTAAATTACCCCCGGAGTGCTACGGGCATCTGGGAAACCAAAACAGAGACAGGTGATTGCTAGATCAGGGAAGTGTTTCACCAAGACTAAGATTGACATTAAGTTGGACTCAACTATGGCACGATAATAAGAAGGTTCTGCCCTAACCAATAGAACCTTCTTATTAATGCATCGCTGTCACTTTCATACAATAGGGACTTTTAGATTTGCACATCGACAGCTTTGACTGCAACCTGTGACGTCATTTTAAGGCACTGCGCATGCGTCACGTCGTCTCAGTCTGCGATCGAGAATGCGTCAACCTTGATTTTCCTAAATCTAGTACGGTACTAGTATATGCAGCGTGCGCATAAAATATACAGTTTCTCAGGTAGACAAAGGAACATCCCTACTCTGCTATTATGTAAAAATGTGTAGAACAGGTGTCCCATGCATATTTACCTGTTCTACACATTTTTACATAATATAAGTGAAGGGATGTTGTACCACAGCAATTGTTGAGGGTAGAATTGTTCGTCATGTTCATAGTGTTACTTCCTGCATGCATGCATATCGTCGAGTGCAATCTAAAAGATTTCTAATTGTAGTTTTCATGGGCAGTTGAGTACGTTGACACGCATGATCAGTCGGGCCGGCGTTCGTCTTGTTCTCGTCCATGCACTTAATCTAAAAGACCCTAATATCCACTCTGCTCGTGCTAATGCAATCGCCAATGCACATTCTACCCGACATGACAATCCTGCCTGCTATGACCATGAACCTACTTGCTATGACAAACTGCAGTACCCTGGTAGCTGCTGATCTCTGATAGAGCGGAGGAAGAAGAAGAATTAAAGAAGAAGGCAGATCATTCATGCCACTGGTTGCTATAACTATTGGTCACTTTTCGTGACGGTTCTCTTCTTTAAATAAAAAAATATAAAAATGGATAAAAAGGCACTGCCCGGATTTGAACCGGGGATCTCCTGTTTACTAGACAGGCGCTTTACCAACTAAGCCACAGCGCCGCACACACACTGTTTGGAGTTCTTTGACAAATACTTTCCAGCTAACAATAAAGAACCATGACTAGATTTGCTTGTAGAACTCTCAGAAAATTGTCTGTGTGTCCTTTTTTCCTTTTTTTTGTTTTTTTTTTTTTTTTTTTTTTTTTTTTTTTTTTATTTTTATTTTTTTTTTTTTTTTTTATTATTTAATTTTTAAATTTTTTATTTTTGTATTTTTGTTATTTTTTTTTTTTTTTTTTTTTTTTTTTTTATTTTTTTTATGTTTTTTTGTTTTTTTTGTTTTTATTTTTTTAAGTCCAACTTAAAGTCGACCTTAGTCTTTGTGCAACCCTCAGGTATCATAATGTAAAAGAATCCCCCTTTCATGTGGAATTATAAAGTGAACGTCATATACGAATGTCCCTCTTACACATTTAAAAAAAAATAAGATTCATTTGCATCGCGCTACTCGATACTGATATCACACGCCTTTGACAATAGGCTTCAGATTTTGAGGAGACTAAGATCGAAAATAATATAAAAGGGTCATTCTTTTTAATGCGCCCAATTTTGTGTTTCTCGTCGCCGTTGTTCTTAGGTGAAGCGTAGTAAAATCATGTACTTGTACACAATAGAGAGCTTAATAGACAACAACACTAATTCATAAAGTTAAATGATGCATGATATAATATACTGACATAATATGAACTACTAATTGATAGAGGCATAGAAATAAACGAAGATGAATTGATTAGAGGGATTTGAAAAAGGTGGGGTTTTAACATGGTTTTGAAGGCGTGTATAGGGATTGAGCATTTTCATATGGGGAGGCAGGTTATTCCAAAGTTTGGGAGCGAAGAGTAATATAGTGTACATTTATAATGCGCCATGTCTGTAAAAATGAAACTCCTGGCGCTTGTGTGTGAAAATTGTATGATTGTGGGCATACGACCATCAAATGATTGAATAAAGAAAGTAAAATACACATAAGTTAAAGTTTATCATGCTTCAGGACATCATTTTGCAATAAGAGATTTGCAATCATTTTCTTTAAAAAAAAACATCTAAAAGCAAGGTTACATACGCATAATACACAGGTATGAATTTAAACACTTGTCGTTATGTATACAAAGGCGTTTCACACAAATTGACAACAAACGCGTGCCATTCAAGACCATCTCCAATCTACCCTCATTATCTCATTTCTACGTACTAAACGTATCATTTCGCAATCTTTATCACGCGAAGGAAACGGGTAACTGCATCGTTGAGATAAAGAGGAGGAAAGAAGATACCCATTGATATCCTCTTGCGTTTTTGTAGGTCGAAGTTCACACGAAACCTCGCGAAGAAAACGAATTATGGTTTCGATATCTCAATGAGACCAAACATGGCATTGACGTCATCTTCATCCTATGATGTAACAATGGAGAACAAGGTGACATAGTATTTGCAGAAGATCATGACAGAATTTGCTGACTTGCACGAGTAGATCCATGCTTAAACCGTCCCTTCGCTAGGTTTGACCGGCAAAAAAAAAAAATCAGGACAAAAAACAATTTTCTTGAGGAAGATTACAAAGAAAAAAATTCAGATTAAATTAAATTTGCTGTTGAGCTCTGACAAACGTGACAAACTGTCTGGTTATATATAGTAAATGTGCAATATCCAAACTCTTATACACTAAATTACTTTGTTTCATCAATCCCATGTTTATTTGCTGTTACTTCAGTTTATGTTACATTTTCTTGCAGTCAATTGATTCTATGGTGGCTTTAACAAATTGTCATTTTTATCAGGGATAAAGTATAGCATACGGGTTTCAAACTGTTATCTGTGCTGCATTCATCTCCAGACTTGTTTGGTTTACAACTATCTAATTAAATACGAAACAATAAAATACATGTCATTAACAAACAAGTAAAGGGAACTGAATGGACCTTGACTTTTGCCTTATTGAACATTATGTACATGTAATAAAAAACAAAATAAGCACATTATTAGCCGAATAATTCATATCAATTTCAATGTACGGACTCAACTTGAAGAAATTGAAAAGCCGGCAGTTGGAAATTCCGAATTTGGATCATTGGTTTTAGATAATTTTGAAATGTTTTTTTTGCAGATAGTTTATATGTCATGCGAAATCGTTATAACTTTTTTTTCGTACTGATACACGTCTAATGTTTGGGTGGTTAAATTGTACACAATTAAGGTAGCACTCAAGAAGAATTAAATACCTGGAAGGCTTCACGTAAAAGAGAATGCAGATTTTGGAATTACATCACAAAATTTAGCATACCATTTAAGTTTATGTATTTGCAGTTATAATTTGCAGAGCGCCTACTTATAAAATTCCAAGCGAGTTACATCCAATCCTAGAGTACTTTAATAAATCAATACATCCTATTTAGATCTTCACGCTCTAAAAACTTCGGATTTCTTGTTCTTCCTAAGCTAATAACAAAATGGGGGTAGGAAAACCTTCGCACATGCAGGACCTTCGCTGTGGATTGTCCTCCTTCGAGAGATTCGTAATAGCAGATCCGTTTCAGTGTTTAAATAATCTTAAAATAATAATAATCTTAAAACTTATGTTTCGTTCGTCATTTAAATTGGTTATTCTCTTAATTCTGTAATGTTCTATCTTACTCCCGCTGCTCCCTTGTTTAAAATGCAGATGTGGATTTGTTTTGGTTCTGTACGAGTGCATCTTGAGCATTTGATTTTAGGGCCATTTGGCGCCTTACAAATCTCATTATCATCAATATTATCATTATTATTATTATTATACTATACTATGATATTATTATTATTTTATACCGAGTAACCACTTATATGGCCTTCGCCTGAATAGAGAGGAGCAATTTATTGGATTCCCTGCAGAGTGAGGAAGGCAAGTGGAGGAGGGGGCTATTGAAAAAAAACAAAAAAACAGGCATTTGGAAAATTGACATCAGTGAAGCATGCTTTACAATATCTTCTTACACAACATAAGTATGGGTGATTCCAAACATCAAAAACTGTTAACAGCGTTACCAATATATACACTTTTCATACAAAATATTTGGTTTTAATCATGTTGCACACCGTGCCTTATTTGCTATTATCTTGTACATAAAATGTACGCAAGTTCTGAATCGGAAATACAGCTTCCCTATTCTATAAAAGACAGTACAACCGAATCCTGTTACTGTTAGCAAACGTAAAGGTATTTTTAATAGATTTGAAAATCATTGTCCTTTCCTCTTATAAAATATTTTTTTTGGAAAAAAAACATGCTATAAGGATGGTCTATGCCACAGTTTGCTATTATGTTAATCCGTACGACACGCGTCTTGCTCGACGAACAATAAATATTGCGGCACCGGCGGCAACGACGCCTACAACGCCCGTCACCGATAACCCAACTGCTAGGGGCATATTCACACCGTTTTCGCTTCCCGAAACCGTCGCCGAAGTCGAATTCGACATCGACTGCGAAGATGCGATTACATCTGTACTCGAGGTTGGAGTATTGTCTGTAGTTTGTGATATGTTTGTAGAAAACGTTGTTGTTTCTGTGGATTGTGATACCGTTGATGTTGTTTCCAAGGTGGTGGTCGATGAAAGCAATGATGGAGACGACGATGACGATGACGTCGACTGGACGCCAATACCTGTAGTAGGTATATCCGTTATACTTCCTTCTGTACTGGCATTCATAGTGGGCTTTATTGATGTCTTAGTTGGTTCAGTCGCATCGGTTGACGAAGTTTTGTATATAGTTGATTCCGCAATCGACACCGTTTGCAACGTCGTCGGAGTTTCACTGGTAGCAGACTCAAAATTTGCGGTTGTGGATGACGTTGATAAATCAGGCGCTCCCGTACTCATCGAGAATCCCGGTGTCTGTATATCAGTAGTTATTTCTGGTGTTGATACACCAGCAGTTGTAATTGTTTCAGTTGTAACGACGCCATTAGTTGCTGTGCTCGTAAAATCGCTATATGTACTAAGCTCTTCTTTCGTGGTAAAACTTTGAGTGACTAGGTCGTTTGCTTGGGAAGTCTGTGAAGCAGTACTAAGTGAATATGTATAATTCCCTGAACCAGTTGTACTTTCTTCGGTTGATGACTCAGTTGCTGTAGTTGTGACGATACGTGTTGAGGGACTTGCAATTTCAGTATTTGTACCAACCTCTTCTTCCGTGGTATGACTTGGAGTAACAACTGATGCTGTTTCAGATATTTCTGAAACTTCTGTAGTTGTTGTCCTTACAGTGCTTATAGAAGTGAAGATTGTTTTGGGGGTTGTTTGAACGGACTCGGTAGGTTCCAAAGAAGGAGTCGATGCATCAGGCATTGTAGAGTAGTCATCCTGGATCGGAGACATGGCAGATGAAGGAAAATTACGAGTTGCACTGGGTTCATTAGTAGATGAGAGGCCTGGGACTGCATCCGTTGCAACGGGAGAAACTTCTTTAAAAGCTGTGGTGGGATCATTCACCGAAGGAGTAGTAGTCGGCAGCGTCAGTGAATCCGATGGTGTCAATTCGGGGATGGACGATGGAAATGGACTCAACGTTGCTTCCGTAGACTGAGGCAGTGTTGATGGTGTCTGCGTTGTCGAATGCTCAGGTTCCGACTGCGTTGTCAATCTCGAAACCGACGCCGTTGAGGTGTTTGGAATTGGCGTTCCGATATTGGTAACAGCATCCGTTACTACGGACGCTTCGGTCGTCGCCGCAGTCACGGTGGGGACAGGAGTTCTTCTCATACACGGAGAGAGTGAAGAATCGGTTGCCCCTCGAGAAGAAGTCGGGCTCGTCGTCGCCATCGCTGTCAAAGATTCTTCAGGTTCTCTGGTTTGAAATACTGTACTTTGTCCAGATGTCAATGAGGTCTGCCCATGTGATGTTGGAATGTCTGTCCATTTTTCAGGGTTTCTTGGATTGCCTTTGACCGTTGCCATGGAAGTGATGTTGATTCCGTCATTTTGTGGATTAAGCGTGTCCACACCACGATCGGAAGTGCGTCCTCGAAAGAGCCTTGATAGAGGTATGCCTAAAGAAGAGGATAATATAATTTGTTGTAAATCATTAATAAAACCTGCAGTACTCATTCATATCTACACGATATAGGTCAAACAAAAAGTTCTGTAGAAATGGAACAAAAGACCGAAAAGATTTTCCGGATTCCTTTTGACATGTTTGGAAAATATTTGTCAGAGATAACGCTTAATTCATAACAAACTCAGAAATCAAATACACTGTCGGTCATATAGTTGGAATATATTTGTTACCCCAATTTATGGAATTATTTTGAAAATAATTTAAAAATAATAGATCTAGATAATAGTATACATTCTGTAGTGTATGCTACTATGCTTATCAACTAGGAGACCTACGCCCTTAGGTCATAAATGACAGTAATGAGGATTAATGCCCTCACAAAAGGGCACTCATATAGCACATCGACACGGTTTTGATCCTGGGGCCTCACAGTTACGAGGCCATTGCTTTGTCACTGAAACATGACTTTACGCAGTAGGGGGCAGTTTCCATAAATAAATAGAAAACAAAGGTAATGCAATAATTTTTCAATAATTTATTGCATTTTACCAAGGTCCTCAACATTAAATATCCAATGGTCGGCCATGCATTATGGCTCAAGGCATGGGCACAAAAGGATTTTTTAATGTTGGGAACAGGGGTAAAATGCAATAAATTATTGAAAATTTATTGCATTTTCTGTGTTTTTTATTTTATGGAAACTACCCCCTACCCTAGTCCCTGGTGCGTACATTCACGGTTCAGTGACAAAGCAATGGCCTCGTAACTGTGAGGCCCCAGGATCAAAACCGTGTCGATGTGCTACAGATAAGTGCCCTTTTGTGGGGCATTAATCCTCATTACTGTCGTTTATGACTTAAGGGCGTAGTCCCCTAGTTGATAAGCATAGTAGCATACACATGCATTAGCAGTCACGCAAAACACATATTGGCAAATTATTATTTAATACAATCTGAGAATGTATACTTTTATCTAGATCTATTATTTTTAAATGATTTTTTTAATAATTCCATTAATTGGGGTAAAACAAAAATATTCCAACTATATGAGCGACAGTGTAGCATATTGAGAGGAATTATTCTTTGCTGTGTCGTAATCCGGAATTTCTGACCCGCTGTGCACCTTCCCATTCACTAACAGATTTGAGGTTTAAAAGAAAATGTTGTTAATCATTGAAGCGTAAGAATGAGAGACAACTCATCAGCATCATGATCATTGTTCACTAAAATCATATCCACCACCAAAATCATCATCATTATCAACACAACTGTCCACACCATCACCGTAATTATCATCATCACCATCACCAAAATCACCATCATCATCGGCTTCATCATCATCATCATCATCATCACCATCATCATTATCGTCACCTCATCACCACAAGCACCATCATCATCAGCTTCATCATCATCATTAATACCTGGTAGAATCTGACACCTTTCTCCTCGGTATCCCCCGGTACAGATACAGGTGAAAGTGGGACCATTTCCGAAACATAACCCTCCATGAAGGCAAGGAGAGCTCGCACAACCATCATCTAAAAACAAAAATCGAATGGGAAAGTATTTAAGTTTAAGCACTAACACAAAAAATCTATGTAAGCTGGGGTCCTCTGCCTTTACAAAAATGCACTCAAGATTCAAATTAAAACATTATTTATGTGGGTAAGATTACCCTCATCTTTAACAAAACAGTTTTCATCAGCAAAATGACTAAACTATTGAAGACCTTCTTCGAGATCGTCTTCGTCCACCCTGAATCACTTTTGTCGCCATGAATGGTGGCGCTCTTCTAACATACATCTTCTATTGTTCTATGCTAAACAAGGGTGGTCACCGAATCAAAACAATCTCATACATTTTGTTATACAAATTCAAATAAAAAAAAACTTTCTCTCGAACCAAACCAAAACGATTTGACTATTTTAAAACGTTCTCATTTCAAATGGTACCAGGCATGTTAGTGGTAGTTTGAATTAATATATTGCATTAGATTAAGTTTAATCGAACTTGTAGAATGTTACTGTGCCTTAAGACACTTACGTTTTATTTTGATTTCTGCATTCTGGATTCTTATAAGCACATCCTGAGACGGAACTGTTATATCAGCCATAAATTGCACCTATGCAGATAAAACAGAGAAACATGTTGGCAAGAAAAGAAATAATTAATGGTTGTTAGTTGATATAAATAGGGTATCGTAACATAATTTGATTTACCATTCTCATATTTCTGGTTTGTTTGAGACCTTAAAAGTACCTATTTCTTTGGAAGCAACGATGAGAAAAAATATGACAACGTTGCAAGATTTTTCTTAGTGACATCATTGCAATCAAAAGCTCCTAATGAAGAAGAAACACCCTTTGTTGGATAAAGAATGAGCATTGAACTGTGATATATGATATCGATATGAGAACTTACTACTTTTATTGCCGATTAAGAAAGTTTAATTTGAGATGTAAAGCTTGAAAGACACTAGGAAACGTGTTCATGGTAAATATTGAATTTAATTTTGTCTCGACTATAAATTGGTAATTTCATTCAAATTTTGCCATATAATATTTTCGTATCATATTCACGGTAGTAACAATCGACTTGAGTTACCCTCCCCTAAAGCTCGAATACCTCTTTACCAACGTTTTCGTTCTCACCGCAAATCTTGAAACACCGCCTTGTGCAAGCAACAGTGACGTTGTTACCCATGAATCCGTAGGTCCGCTTGTATGCCATATATTGTCATAGTCGCCGCCATTCCTCGACCATCTTACAGAAAGGGCATTGGCAAGATCGCCATGGCTGTGATCCGAGAGCTGGTATTGAAAACTGATCTCGATTGTGTCGGTGGTGGCGGCAGTCACTTCGGGACTTTGGAGTAATGCTGTGCCGTTGTCTTGGCTTATTGTGACGTAGGCGTAGGAGGAAGTTTCTAAAAAGAGATTAATGAGTTACTGATTAATTATATATTGATCAAAGTACCGGTACACACTCCTGTAAGCATGGTAAGGAGCATATAAATCAAAAGGCATCAACCATGGGCCCAACATGTATATGTTTACGAATGCATATAGGCAAACTGTAAAATTTGTTGATTTTTTTTTTNGGGGTCGGAGGGGTGCCCACTCTATTGACTTGTCATAATATTAACTCTCCTGTTTCTCAATTTTTGTTTGAAATAGCAAAGCGAGCGAGCGAGCAAAACTTGGCAACTTTAACGTAGTAACAACGCAATTTGTCACCATAATTTGTTTAACCAAAAAAAGGATATACACAATTCAGGACCTCTAGGAAGAACAGAGCCATTTTAATAATGGCTCTGAATAGAGCTTTCCAGCCATTTTGTAATTCTTGATTTGTATTGTTTGTAAATTTTATTCTTGTATGTATTGAATTTTTATACGGAAAATAAAACCAAACCAAGGTAGTCTATGATCTCCCTGCCCGTCTCGTATGTCTATGCGCAAGTGTGTTGGTCTGATAACTTAATAGATATACAACTAGCTCCCTTTTAATGCTTTTTGGACATATATAAGTACCATCATCAGATCATATGGATATGTCCTTATATGTCACTCTATAAACCACACGAACACGATTGTATGGGGGAGGGGAAGGGGAGGGGTAACAAATTCCCGTCTACCGTCTACTATCCTCATGGTTTCGCAACCATTTCGTCTACTTATCATTTGGTCTAATGATCATTTAGGCTACTATGATAAATATTTGGTCTGAATTCCATATGTTCTAATATCCAATTAGTCTACTACCCATTTAATCTATTGTTCATTTAGTCTAATAACCAGTTAGTCAGATTCCCAGTTTGTCTAAGGTCAATTTCGTCTCCCATGCATGAGGCCTAATACTCCTGATGATGATTATTTATCAAGATTAAATGATTACTAGACCATAATTTTAGATAATAGGCAAATTAGGCATTATAAAAACGGGAAATTAGACCGACTGGCAAATTGGAAGTGGATTTATATCAGACCTAATGGAAATGAGACCAAATTACTTTTAGCTCAAATGGTCAATAGACCAAATGATAAGTAAACAGAATGAGTATTGGACCATGTGGATAGTAAACTGACTGGGTGTAGACAATAAGGAAAAAGACCAATCCGGTAGCAGACGAACAGGTTGTGGGCCAAACGGCTATAAACCAGTAAATACGGGTTCAAGCGCCTGTGTGCCATCATCTGTAACCTCGGTAACAACAAAACTAAATATAGACCAATACCCACGTGTGACACCCTATTTAACCATATTAAAGTCACATAGAAGTCAGCTCTCATGGGGAATTCGACACCGTTCGGGTGTTTACCCAATAACAGGTGTTGTCAATCACCAGGGTTAGCCTTGAGTTTTATGACCATTAGACCTTATGTAATGCTTTGCTTTCCCTTTGCCCGAAGAATGTCCGATCATGCTCCGAGAGACTAGGGGGTAATTCTTGATGGGCCAACGGGTTTGCTGTGTGCAGATTTGTACTCCCATTAATGGTATTTCCA
>BEXV01000614.1:48667-64691 GCA_003118195.1 Hemicentrotus pulcherrimus | reverse complement strand
GGTGTCCGGATACGTTAATGTTGATATCATGTAAAGGATAACAAACAAATATATACCGTAATGATATTTAGATTTTAAAGAGATGCTGTCGGGGAAATCGAGTTATCTAAAGATAGTGATAAAGTAGTCATTGTTAAAACTTAACTTTCTCATTTCCGAAAAGTTATGTGGAAGGAGAAATGCCCCATGATCAGAATTAATTTGTAAACTATGAAAATTTACATTTAAAAAATGATTTTAAGGAGAAAATTGACTAAATAATTAATCTCATTTCTATTTCTTTTCCGGTCCAACAAAGCGAATGAAGCGTTTTTTTTCCTCTTCAAATACATGTTTTTTTTTTATTCTTCCTCATATTGCGAATATGGCGGTTTCTGTATAGCAATCATTTTCAGGGGATATTTCGACAATGGAACTGATTCAAACTGACAGACGGATGATGAAAATGCTCACACATCGTTTTGTTGCCATTTATTACCAAAACCCAACCGTCTCTTTTATCTACAGATTCTGACATTATCTCGATAATAACGAGCGGGTTAAGTGAAGAAGCTAAACAGAATGATATTGCATTGAACTTTGATTTGTGTATATTCATTCTACCCTGCACATGTAATCAAAACGTTAATTGATAACTAGCTCTCGAGTAATTAACTAATCATTACACGTTTCTTCGCCTTTTGCAACATAATTATGATGCCGTAATTAATTGAGATATCAAGAGCACTAGATATGTGATAAAACAACCTTGACACCGCTTATAGTCATTAAGACAATTGATTAAAAGGGATAATTGAGGTATGTTGCAGCGGGCGCTACACAATTTCGTTTCTTCTGTGAATTAATGAAAAAATGAGTGTCAAATTTAAAAGAACATACAATTTGAAAAACAAAATCATCTTTGTTTGATCAAAATCGGTTCAGAGATAGCTGAAATATCCATAAATATAATCTAATTTATGTATATTAGATAATTTGAACCAGCCCTTGAAAAAAAAAAAACGAATTAACGCCTACGTTTTATTCAAGCCAATGCCGATGTTGGCTTTTTTGTTGTTGCCTTTTTCGTTTTGGTAATAATACACACAACCAGCTGGCCCATGTTATATTATTATTTATTCTAGAATTAATTAACGGTCACCATATTTTTTGGAAAGTAGAGCTGAATTGGAATGATCGTATTGGCTAAATTTCACATATTTGGGGTTTAAAATTACCTTCATAGCAATTTTAGTTCCTAAAAGGGCACTAGAAATATCATATAAGAATAAGAGCAATAACCATGCACTTCCGTTGGGTCCGGAACAAGTCTATAAACAAAACAAAATATAAACGCATATCTGAACAACAGTAAATAAATTGTCAAAGAAAAACATTTTATAAACAACAATTAGTGATCATAACAAGATAATGAGGGGGGGGGGGTGCGCTATTGTTCTGCAATCTTAGATTTGAATATAGTTATACTAGTTATACTATACCTTTGCGTTACTATACTTGAATGATATTTTGAGGTAATTTGTTCTCAGTTTGGGTAATTTGATTTTACAGTTGACACCTAATTTGTTCTACCACATCCAGCAATACATATTTTCTAAGTCTCAGTTCGAAGCCAGTTCAATTCTATCGATAGAATGATGTGATAAATATAGAACAGTATCATCAGCATACAACTGAACATGACAAGTTTTATATTTTACTAAATCATTGATATGTAAGATGAAGAGCAGTGGCCCTAGGAGTTAACATTGTGGCACACCACACGCAATAACTGATTCAAAGGAAAGTTCTGAATTAATATGGATAGCGAGCTTGACCGGTTTAAAGGGCTCGACGTTTCACCACTTCCTCTGATCGTCTTCGTGAGAAATAATCAGTCAACTTATAGTACTACAGCAATGGCTGCAAGTTGGGGACAGACAGAGTGAAAGAAAGAGAGACAGAGGGGAAGAGAGAGGGGGTTGAGAAAAAAAGCGGAAAGTATAGAGAAAGAGAGACAGGGAGGGGACAGGGGTGGGACGCTTGATGGGGAGGGGGTGTCTAGTAATGTAACAGGAAAAACAACAACACAACAAGAGCAGTAGAACTTGTTGATGAAGTGCACTTTCGTGAAGCACCGAGATTAAGGTACTGCGCGTTTGTACAAGTAGATTATACCTTATGATTTGTAAACAAACTTTGCCTGCAACAATCTTACTCTGTCAACATACTACAGTGGGTAATAGAGCAATGTGGATGTGTGAGGCCAAAGTAAGTATAAAACCTTTGATCTGATTCCCGTTTAAGTTTATGACACTCCCTGATTTAAGGAAAAAAAACATCTAGGCCATATAAGCGATGCAGGTATGTATGAAGGGTTCATTCATAGAGGGGGAGGGGGGGGGGTGAACTAGTATGATGGGAGGGGGAGGGGCAGCAGTCCTCCAGCTAAATTAAATGAGTATGAATAAGGTATCACTACATGATCAGGGCAGCTAGGATATAGCCGGTAAACTACACTGTGAAAAGGTTGGGCAATATTTTAGAAACCCTTTGCCCAACGTTGTGCCAATAGTCAACCCAACCATCTATTGGGCACTATATTTTGCCCAGTGGTATTGGTAAACGTAAGTACCCTACTTTACACGTGCATAATTGTTTCGTATTTTGACCAAAATTTGGGCAAAGATATGACCCTTCAACTGCCCGACTACGGTAACCCACATGTTGGGAAAATCTTTACCAACTGTTGGGCAAAAAAATGAAAATATTGCCCAATAGATGGTTGGGTTGACTATTGGCAAAGTGTTGGAAAATATTTCCCAACATTTTCACAGTGTACCAAGTTTTACAGTTGATGCCATGAGGCAGAGTTCCTATCTAACGCATGATTTGAACGCGGCCATTTTGTGTCTACTGTTGGGCAACATTTCGTTTTAAGTGCGATGAGTATCTCTATGTAAAATAAAATAAATTCCAAACGTCACAACCTGATGCATTAAACATTCATTATACACCTACAATGACTCTTTGGAGTAACTCAAGCCCCATTTCGGGCAAGTCCTAAATTAACACTGATCATGAGTATGCCTTAGAATTTGTCAGCTGAAATCACGTCAACGAAAAGTCCATCCTGATATGAATTTAAAAAAATAGAAGCAAACAAAATAAGAGGAACAGGTCAGTGAAAGATTGAGCATAATCCGATTAAAAATAGGAACGTTAATAAAGCAAACACAAATTGGCAACTCTGTGACCTATCTTGCGAGGTCCCCTCCTATTTGCTCTATACTTGTTTTACTCCCTCAAGTAAACTTTCAAGCATACATTCACCCTTGATATGATCATTGGAATTATGTTTTTAAACATCCCCTATATGGAAAAAATATACCGTCATCAATAACGATGACATGTATAGTTCAGGACATTTTGATGGGAGTAGTCTAGTTTTGGACACTATATTGATTTTTTGTTATTCGACTATAAGCGTTAAGCCGAGGGATGGCGCGATTCTTAGTGATTGCGAGTCCCCCACTAACTAACTAACATTTACTTCTAGCGCAGTTAGTGGGGGACTCGCTATCACTAAGGATCGCGCCATCACATAGTCGGCGAATAAAAAAAAATAAATAAATATTGGGTCCAGAACTAGGCTATGATTGGAGGCGAAGGCGGGTCAAAAATCAAGCGCATTGTTTTTTTCTTCGAAGATGAAATGCGCTATAGAAGTCTAGGTTATTATTATTGGTTAACATTCAATAGCACAAGATCTGACATTCTGTGAAGAAAGAGCTCATAAGAAATTCGATATTCCCCCCTAGGTCATAAATATTTATGTTACAAATGCCAAATGAAAGTAACAATCATTGTACAATAATGTATATGGAACTACACAAAGCTGTTACATGCCATATTTAGAATTGGAAGGCATTTGAAAAGCCATGCTTTTCAGGGTACAATTTTTCTCTGATGTTCTTCCAAACCTGCATAATAACAATGCAGACGCTCACAAATTATTTGTCATCTCTCCCCAGAACTTAACCTTCGCTGATGTAGTGTACCTAATGATTTAAGTCGACAGTATTCCGTACTGAAATTAAAAACAATTCAGTGCAGCTAACAATGGTAACGGTACCAGTCAGGATAATAGGTTAAATCATCGATATTCCCCCTAGGACATAAATATGGATGTTACAAATGCCAAATGATATTTTAATAAATTTGAAAAATTGATGTTTATATCATTAAAAAGGGACCTGGTAATCTCAGAGAAGTATGATTGCGAAACGTGAAGTGAGCCGCGGTCCTACTAAGTATATTTTATTATGATGACAATGATAATGATAATGATTATAAATGTAACAGTATAAATGATATAACTATTACAAATTTTACTACTACTACCACTACTACTACTACTTCTAGTACTACTACTTCTACTAATAATGATAATAGCATAAACATTTTTTTTCATTTATAAATGTATCCTCTCAGGTACATATGGGGGTGTGTCTATTTGGTGTTAGAGCCCTACTTTACAATACGCATGGAGACACATTAATTTTGACATCAGTTTTGTATTTTAAACCACCCCATATACGGCACAAATCTACTTGTGTTTAGACAAGGTCTCTACAAGTTAATATGGAACACTGCATTTGTTTTGGAGGCATGGTAATGTTCATACAAATCAGTGGCATGCGATGGAAATACTAGTGCTACGTTTAAATTAAAAAGGATTCAACGAGAATGACTGTGAAGAATTCATTTTGCCCAAATGATATAGGGATCTTTCCCCCTGTTAAGCTACCCGCTATCACCACTGCCTTGATTCACCGTGACTAGGTCCACCCAGCACAGGTTTTTATAATCGCATCATTTGTTGATGTGCAGGGATCGATATGGTCTCCAACGGCGGCATTTAGTTGAATAAAAAGGCATTAAAAGCGAATACTTTCACGGATAGGGTCTGTTGCTTTTTAAAAATTCAAATAAAAGAACAAACACTGGGTTAACCTAACCAAAGAAAACGGGATTATACTTCCGTGTCTGACCTGCTTTATGTTTGATATATATACTGTATCAACATATATCATTTCAACGGTAATACCATGGTCTGGTCAATGCGCCTGTGCTTGTATACTCTTGTTTATTTAACCGGGTGAGTAAACCAAAACTGTTCAAAGAACTGCTCAAACAGCTTGTGAACTCGACGAAAATAGGGTATAGTGAGAAATATTATTATATATATGCACGTGCTGAAACCGTGACACAAATGATAAACGAATTTTCACAAAACTGAGAAAAGATCAATCTGAAGTTATGTTGTGACACAGAAAAAACCCTATTCCCTCCATTTCCAAGAGAAGAATCTTCACAGTTTATTAATGTCTCTACAAGATATTTTTCACAGTTGTTACATTTCTTTCAACTTAATTAAGGATTTAATTAGTCTTTTATTTACTTCTTTAAGAACAAGATGGTGGACTTGTGACTCCTTATCAGGTATTTTCCTTCAGGATTCTTAGACAACATCATAGTTTTAATAACCCGACACAGGAGCAGTTTGTATTTTGAGAATGCAGCACAGCAAGGTGTCTACAGGTATATAGGCAACACTCATTTAACAATACATTTACAAACGAGAACTGACATCACCGAGTGAATGGTATTATAAAACTCTACAAAGAGGTAGAGAGAGAGAGTGAGAGACAAAGAGAGAATGAGAGAGACGGAGAGAGAGAGAGAGGAGAAGAAAGAGAGAAAGAGAGAGAGAAAGAGAGAGAGAGAGAGAGAGAGGAGGAGTAGAGGAGGGGGAAATAAAAGATGGAGATATAAATGGAAATAGATGAATAAAAGATGGTGTTTTAGAGAGAATGGTGAATAGAGATAGAGAGAGGCAAGAGAGAGAGAGAGAGAGCGTGTGTGTGTGTGTGTGTGAGAGAGAAAGAGAGAGAGAGAGAGAGATGGAGAGAAAGAGAGAGAGAGAGAAGGGAGGAGGAATGGCTGCGCTTTCATCAGTTGCATCATAATTATTACAAGACGGATTGCACATTCCTTCACAGACCAATACTCACTTATTCCCTCAACTTAAACTTTTTTCCACCTTGGAAGTCCATGAGCCATTAACTGATTTAAAATGTCCCACGGCCTTGTCTGATGTGACTGATTTTGTGCGTGTTATCAACACCGGCCTAATCCTATAAACATTCATCTATTTGCCGACCAAAGTCTAACCCTCCGATACGCCCCTATACGCCCCCAAAAGTTGTAAAACCCAAATGACCTGGGTTTTTTTTTTGTTCTCTGTTGATATAGACCAGTGTCACGCAAGTAAACTCGACATAGTTTAAAATACAGTGCATCAATATTTTTCTGTTAACACATGAAAACGGACTTTGATATGATCATACAAAGTCCATGTGTGTCGTAAAGGCGTGATTGATATAACATTTGGTGGCGTTGACAGAAAATGAAAAATGCATCTACGATGCGAGGAAAAATGCGCTGCACATGATAATGATCATCAATGTTCTCCATAGTAAGACATTAAGGTTTATTCGCTTTCCCTTTTTTCCAGTAACGAAGAAGAAAATATCCAAAGTCCTCAAAAAATAACGATACGGCTCGTTTGTACGTCCGTGTCTCCTTAGATCAAGATAGTTATGTAAAGTTCCTTAATTTAAATTAAATTAAATTAAATTAAATTAATACAGCTGAACATGGTGAATGAGTCTAGAACGGCTATAATGCAACACAGTATAACATCTTATTCCACATTGAGTGTTTTAATGAGCTATAGGTCGTCGGGCGTCGGTCTCAATAAACCTAAGATAACAGGACCACCCCCAGTAGACCGACAGTCCACGAGACTTACAACCACTGTGCCCGACCGTGACAAGAGTTTTCTCGAGACCGATGGTCTACTGGACAGACAGCCCTCGAGACAAAATAAAGTAGATTTATAAGGAAATATAGGAGAGAAGAGTTTTCCAAAAGGTCCCGGAAATCGAGAACCAATAAGACGGACAGTTCACAAGACCAACAAAATGAATCAATGAAAACATCACATGCTATACAATAAGAAAGAAAAAAATTGTAAAAAAATAAAAAAATAAAAAAAATGCAAGCATGGAAATAAGTTACTTTTCCTTAAGTTATTCCCGGTTGTAACGTTAAAGATGAAGTTGAGTTCTGGTCATGCGATTGCATTGTGAAAGAAACGGTGTGGAATCGACCAGAAAGTTTTTATCATCTAGCATATAAGAACTTGTGTGTATTGCAAGGTTCTGGATTCATCAAAATGATAAGAAATTCGGCCAAGTTACAGACACTGTACACAGAAAGATGTATATGGGACCACACGAACACGTGGCGTAAACAACCCACCCCCGAGTTTTACGATGAACTTGACATATTTAGAATATGAAGGCATTTGAAGAGCCACGCTTTTCAGGAAACATGTTTAATCTGATGTTCTTCCACCCTTACATAATAAGAATGATAACGCTCACAATTTTTTGTTTACCTCTTCCCAGAACTCAACTTTCGCTTTAATACTATCTCGTCTCTTCAAGATATAGTAACACAGTAGACTATAAGGGATAGATGTTTCTACAGAGTAACTTTAAAGGTAATACAAAGTTTTGGGAAATTTTGAAAATTGGGTGGATAGCGATTCTTTACAAGTTTGATACATTTGGATGCCCATGGGGATGTATGAAAAGCACTACAAAAATTAGCCCCTAAAACACTTCTGCTTTCGAGAAAAAATGAATATAAAAATCTACCGGTGCTCCCGGTAAATGTTGATAAATTTCAAATAGCGCCTAGGGCCGTACAATGGTAGCTGCGACCCTGAAAATCTCTGAATATGTAGTTGTGATAATGAATTTTAAAAAGGTAATAGCTAATCGGTCGATTTAAGTCAAGAAACATTGTTTTATAGCTTAATTGATATATTGACCTTGAGAGGAAGCTATACAACATGAAGAGTTTATTAGGTACAATTTCATAACTTTAAACTCGATTTCAACCGCGACAACGATCACTGAATATTGTAGGATCGCATATGCTTCCAATGGGTTCATTTGAACCAAATTGATGACCCCATACCAACATTTTGTATTACCTTTAAGACCAACCAATACTTGTAGAATCAGATTTGCAATTTTATCGAAACAAAATATTGTATGAAGTTGCAAATCAATGAGCACATATAAATTTCATATTAGGGCGTGGCTTATTATCATATATTCTTTATATATTTCTTGAGAATTTTTGTTTACACAAACAGCTGACTTACAGAAATAAAACCATCACGTCACTTTTACCACCTCTTTGTTGTCCATTCTATTCGAAACACAGGTTAACTAAACATGGTATCTTTATTCGGCTCTGCGGTGAGCAAACCTCTTCAATAGAAGACAACGTGCCTTTCACCGTCTGCAAATATGCAATATTTTATATGGAGACACTTCAATTTCTTACCTCTATTTCTATTCTCTGTCCTATTCAATGCCTCCAACTATGCATACAACATGTACAATCAATCTCTCTCGCATGGTTGGTCACTTTTTTTTTCCTCGTTTAAAGTATAAGCTCCGATTATTGTGACAGCCAGTCAAGGCACAGTAAGAGGGAAGGCATCCAGAGAAGCGACGTACGTAAAGGTTAATAAATCTGCATACGACTCTTAAGACTTCATGGACAGTACGAATAAGTGAAAGATGGCGCATGACAAATTCGAAATCAGTGATGCTCCGAGTGGGGATGTCGCAGAGAAAAGTGGAAAGTGGACCACCAACACTCTCGTGGTATCTTGCCTTGTCGTGGCAGTCATTGTCGGAGTCCTGTGCACCGTGTTGACTTTCTTCCTGCACCCGCAGTACAGTCCAAATGGCTCCAGCGGGATGTTTTCCCCGATCGAGAGTGACCCAACCCGACTGCCAACTGTGGCGCCAACAGAAAGAGGCGTTTCTACCCGATCGCCAAGTGTAGAACCAACGGAAGGGGGTAACCCTATGGGTACTTCGACTGAAGCACCGGAGAATCCGTCACATTTGGTGAGGATCAACTGCCTCCCTGATCGAGACCTCCAAGGCAACCCTGAGTATATCTGCAGAGACAGAGGGTGTCTTTGGGAGGCCACTGAAGCACCCGGTCAGCCACCCTGCAGTTTCCCACATGAATACGGTATCTATCACGTCGTTCGAGAGGAAACGTTTCCTTGGGGCATGAGAATCAGGATGGACAGAGACAGGAAGGTTCCTTCATTCTTCGGACAGGACATTCCTTCATTGGTTGTGGACATCGAGTATCAAACGTAAGACCGCCTTCACTTTAAGGTGAGCATCGTGGTGAGGGGGGGGGGGTAGATGTAAGTCGATTATGTAATGCATTACTCAAAACTTTAGGGTGTCGTCACTTACTTGTTATAGTCAGTTAGCGCTAGATAATCTCTACACAAATGTTTTTCATCATAATGGAATAAAGGTTCAGTCATCCCTTCTACGATTAGATTAATGTGAAATGTTGCGAAATCCTCCTACAACGAAGAGTGGACAATAATATATTTGCAGATATTCGATAGCAATAAATATAATAATGATAATGAAACTATTCTGGGTGAATACAATAAAAATACATCGACAATGTCTCCTAGCGCTTTTCAGATTTTTAAATCATATCCCTGGTCATCTGATACACAATGTGTGCACATTCTCCAATCGCTGGGGAGCATTCCAATCAGGCGCCATGTTACAAACGCTGACAATGTTGATCAAACTACGATAACTTTTGGAACCTCTCGCGTTTCCATTTAACACATGGATGGAGGTCGGAAAATGTATTTTAATGGACTGCTAAAGGACATTAATTCCAGCCTGAGATTCAAACCCTCAACACTTGGATTTAGCGTCAAGTGAATGAACCATTTTACTACGGCACCTCCAAATTTAGACACATTTTTTTAAAAAATCCATAATCAACTTCTGCTTTGCGATTAGTAAGGTAAAGTTATATACCAATTTTGTCTCCCCTCTTAATGCACTTATGATATAATGTAACACAGAGATATTGCACTTGGTAGGGCGTAAACAAATTGCACTGGTAGGATTAGTTAAGGAGAAAATAGTCAAATACGCATAAGGGATGTGTTGGAGGGAAGAGCGGACGGAACTAGACCGAGGGGGAGACCAAGAATCAACTGGGAAGAGAATGTCAAGAACTGGAATGGACTAAAGCTGCAAGAGTTCACCATAATGGCAAAAGATAGACTGAAATGGAGGGATGTTGCAATCAACCTCCGAACCGAAAAAAGATGCTTAAATAGATAGATAGATATAAATAATGTACATACTGGGTCTATTGGGAAAAAAAAATCGGAATTTTGTTATCGCACACAAACGTCAGTCGTATCTATTAACCCCGTAAAAAATGACATGTGGTGAATGCAGCACCTGCCTGGTTTATTGGATTCAAAGTGTGACTATCACGTCTCTATTCAACAATAAAAGATGATAAATTCAATATTAGTTGGATAGTGTAAACGGAAACGAACAATAAATGCCCCATTTTTATAGCCGATTTAATATAGTCATAAAGATCACCAATAAGAAACGAGAGAATGTTTCATCGTGATTTCATATCACCCTGGACGGACAAGAGATGCCCTCATTTGTTGGTGTGGTGCTCCTCGTACTAAGATGCCTGGTAAAATGGAAACATTCGAGATCAGTCCCATGAGGGAACCTGAGAAAGTCCCAGAGCGGGCATGGAGCACCACGACTCTGGTGTTCGCTTGTCTAACTATTGCCGCCGTTGTCGGAGTAGCCTGCACCCTCACGACGTACTACCTACATCCCGATTTCCTCCCGAATCGCGGAGAACCCCCGATCGAGGGGTTGCCGACGACCATGACATCGACGGGCATGACAGAAGAGCCCAGCAAAAAACCAACGGAGAGACTGACCAAGAGATCGACAGAGGATGGCGTTATTACCATGACGACCACAGAAGACCCGGCACCACATAGCACCCGCATCAATTGCATTCCCGATCGCGACGCCCCAACCGAACCTGAACAGGTGTGCCTGGAAAGGGGGTGTACTTGGGAGAGTACTGTGGTGGAAGGCGAACCGCCATGCTACTTCCCCGAAAACTACGGCGCCTACAAGGTGGTGAGAGAGGAGAGATATGGATGGGGTGTCAGACTGAGGATGGACAGGATACCGTCCTTACCTTCTTTCTTCAATGGAGATGCCTTAACCATCGTCGTAGACATCGAGCCGCAAACTGACAACCGCGTTCATTTTAAGGTATGGTTTTGCGAGATCGTAACTTTTATCTTTCTCATTTCCACATTCTTACAACGATCTGACGATATTTATAATAAAAAGAATAAATGGTTTAATCGTCAAGTACAACAGGTTGTGTTTGCTGCAGAATGACACCGATTAAATAGGGACTTTTAGATTTGCGTGTTCTGATACGTGTGACGTCCATTCAAGGCAGTGCATTAAAAGGACGTCGACCGTAGCAATCCCCATTGTCTTCATGCGAATCTAAAAGTCCCTTATGACAGGAGAGGCGTATCTAGGAACAATGGCGCCTGGAATAAATGCCAAACGCCAAACCTTCTACGTAACTGTATACTAACATGAGAGGAGAGCGGTATTTCTTATGCAATTTCTTATTCGGTCTAACTATAGGGTTTCGAATGTCGAACATTGATAAGCCGTAATCTAATTACTTCTTTCTCAAATGGGATGCAAAGACTAAAATATGGAGAAAGTTGGTTGAGGAATTTATAAAGGTACCCACAAGTCAAGATATATTTCTCTTGCTGAAGCATTGCAAACACTCTAACATATTTGACAAGAGATTGATAAAACTTTAACTATAATGAGGAACATAGGACACGTGCCATACCTTCCACACGTGACATTTATCAATAGCAGATTTGTTTTCGAACATCCATTTAATTTTCATGAAATAAAATTGATTCGTTGTAATCGTTATCTCCTTCTTGCTTATCGCTCAAGTGAAATGACCAGAAATGTGTTTCTTTAATTATAAATGCTTTAATAGACATATTGTTTTGAAAAATCAAATAGATAAGTAAAACGAAGGACAAACGATAATTAAGAAAAAAGGGGGGTTTTAAAAGAAACCTCACCCCAAGAAATAACTTTACTTATTCTGAGAGGTTTATTGTATTCTTGCCCATCAACATACATTATTTCCCATCAAAGCGTAAGCAAGATATTTTCCAGATAATATACAGTTTCTCAACACTACATGGGCATCACATGTTTCTTGATAACGTGACGTACCGTATACTCAAAGTCGTTTATCAAGTAAATATATTCAAATTTATGAATACTTCCCATGTGTGGGTGGTGATGAAGTATTGGTGCGTGATATGTGCTAGACTGGTACGTCACATTACCATGAAAATGGCTGTGTCCACGTAGGCTTTACTACTTCAGCTAGAAGGGATTAGACCGCCCAGCGAGCCATCGAGATCACTGTGACAGGTGGCTATCTCATTAACTCAGCTCTCATTTAACATAAGAAAAAGAGGATCATGGGGGACCAACAGGCATCGATTGGGGAAGTTTTCTATATAGAGGGAGCAAGTAGTTACAAGTAGGACAGTGTGCCTTTAAGGCATAACCTCATGCAAATACTATCTTAATTTAAATATTTCAGATAGATTTCCGTAAGAAATATTGTACATCAATAGGCATGCCTACACCTAATCTTTTGTGAGGTTTCCTTTAGGTTATATATATGAATATCTTTACAGATAACTTGGATTAAGGGACTACGATAAGGGTGTTATATCAATTCGGTATTAGCCCCCATATTTCAAATATTTCGGAAGGTGATTCGGTTTTCTTTAGATTTTTAGATTATTCTGAAAACAAGATGTGAACCACGTTCATATAAGTTAAAGCAGGACTGCACCGTTTGAAGCTACATGCACCCTCTACACAGCCAACAATGCGGTAACCGTTGACCACCCCCCTTTTTCTTTTCTTTTTTAAAATTGAGAGCTGATTTGATTAGATAACCACCTGCTACTGCTAGTGACCATGCACTGAGGTCCAATCCCTCATGGCCAAAATAGTGCAGAAAGGCTTTAAAGCAAATTCCAAATAATCAAACAGTTTACAAACTTACTTTGATTCGGAAAGGTTATTACAATAAACTATGACATTTTCTCCTGACAAAATGGTTCAACTATCTTAAAGGGATCCGGATACTTTGTCTTAGATTCTTTAGAAATAATACTTGATAAAGCTCATGCTGCAACGATAATTATAAACCTTTAGGCCAGTCAGGAACTCCATGACTTTTACAAGCCGATCGCCTGTCTGATTATCAAGATATTAATGATGAGAATTACAAATTTTGAAAACCGTTCGCCTAACGGTTTCTTCATAAACATTACAGTCTTTTGGGGAAAACGAGTATGGTAAAACCGGTCACTCAAAGATTTTCATTTTTTTTGTAGGCACTTCTTGATCATTTTGAAGCGCGATTTTGTTAGGGCTTCAATATTACACCAAATCACAGACACTGGTAACATGTAGGACCGTGTATCTCAGATTCAACATTGTTAAACGATCCCTTTAAGGCCAATTTTAGTTTAATGGTAATTCTAAGTTTTGGGTTCAATTATCGATCGAAATTGCATTTTGTAAACACCTTGTAGTTGTAGCACTATTATGACAGAGGTTTCATTCCTTATTATCTTGGTTATGTCATTTATGAGGGTACGTGCTAGTGTGCTTACACTATTCGACTTTCATCTTTGACCCAGAAATGAGAAACCAAAAATTCGTTCCGGGATCCGAAGTATCCGTTCTGGAAATGACCAGATCATTAACCCGAAATATTAAAAAAAAGATAATGGACGTGCAAAATGTCATATCGGTGGGCATAAGGTGGGCAAGATTCTTGTTTCGGTCTCCCTCATTATCTTTTTATAACTTCATTGTTTTCTGAAAGCTAAAGATGAAATGATATCTGAGTTTAGGAGAGAGGTCATAGGGGGCGAAAATAGTAGTTCAAATTGTTCCACTGGGGCTTAGCCCCCTTGATCCCGCCCTTTACCTTAGGGGAAGATGTGGCATTTTGTTGCTTTACCGGCGAAACCAGAGAAACCCTAGGAAATTCCTCCTCTTTCTCTCTCCCCCTCTCCCCCTCTCTCTCTCTCTCTCTCTCTCTGTGGCTCTCTCCCTCTCTCCCTCTCTATCTCTTTCTCTCTCTCCCGACGTGCGTATCCTTATTCCGTATTTACTGTCATTGCCTACCATGCCTACATTTTGTCAAATGCTTGTACAAATTAGCGCATGCCTCTTTGAGGAGGCCATATCATTGTATACTAACTTAAAAGAACCAATCGCAAACAGCTGACAGGAGATAAGGAGGCATCGTCCCATTTACTTACAGAATAGTTATATAACATGAGAAGATTTGGTAACGTTTCATGTTAGCAGCCATAATGGTTCTTGTACTGGGCGACTGGTGCTGATCTATTTTACTCCGATACTGGAACACCTCGGTGAAGGAGGGAAGGGAAACAGCGGTGGCATTTGAGAATTGTTCTAGAGCGGACTTGGAAAGGAAAAAATAATGATGAAAGAAGAAATGGACATCGACGAGGCTGTCAAGTCGGGACGGCAACGCTGGTCGACATCTGCCGTGGTCGCCATCGCTCTCGGCATCACCCTCGTCCTCGTACCCCTCTGCGTCTGTCTTACGTACTTCCTCCATCCAGGTTACGGACTGAGCGATACCGACGATGACAGCCCCTTCGAACCTTTGCCGGTCGAACCAGATGTCCGTATCAACTGCATACCGGACAGGGACCAGTCGCCCAACGAGGAGCTCTGTTCTAATCGAGGTTGCATGTGGATGTCGCCGTACTCCGAGGGGCAACCATGGTGTTTCTTCCCCGAGGACTATGGCGCATACCATGTCATGGTTGAGGATAATATGAGCTGGGGAACTCGGATACGTCTCGAACATCATGCGGAGGTGCCTTCGTTTTTCGGCGGTGTCATTCACACGTTGGTGATTGATATTGAGCATCAAACTAACGACAGAATTCATTTTAAGGTTAGGCAAAGGCCATTCTTTGTTGATTTTTTTTTCTTCCGTAACTGGTTCATTTTCTTTGCCCTTTTATGTTATTTAACAATTCCTCTGTGATATGCTTAAAAGAGTGTCTATATATAGTATAACAGAATTATTACAAAGAAATTGATACGATCGTACATACAATTGAGGAATTGAAACCGACTGTGGGGACAAAATGAAGAGCGATGAATGCGATAATGTAGAGAGAAAAAAAAAGAAAGTGAGAGAGAGGGGGAGAGTGAGATAGAGAGAGAGAGAGAGAGAGAGAGAGAGAGGGAGAGAGACGCATCTTCCCCGATAATTATATTCCTACTAAAACACAACTTTATTTGGTTTGAATCTGATTCAAGTTTCATAAATGTAGATGTTTGCCTTTCGGCATTTCACATGTCATTACTTTCGTGCCATTTCTTTGTATTACCCCGATTAAACAAATGAAGAAAAAAAAAAAGTAAATGTTTTCTTTGCAAATATTGGAGAAGTGAATTGCATTCATATGTATAGAGCATGTAGACTGTGAGGAAGACACACGAAAATACAGACAATTGGTAAATTATTAGGCAGTTTTACATGTATATCCGACATAAATTGGTGAATCTTAATCGATACTCGCCATTGTCACACAATTCCATGTCTGGATAATATTTTGCATTGTAAAATCATATGACACTGACACTTGACTGATTAATTATTTTACAATACATGCCCATTTTTTGCGAAGGACGAACAATGTTTCCATCCTATCCTTTCTATCCAGTTCCATCATGGTGGCGGCAGATATAGTCCCCATTGCGGCAAGTGCCCCCCCCCCCCTGCCACCCTCCTCCGCCAAATCTGCCTTTCGACTGATGCTCCTGATCACGTTGATGGAAAGAATTATCACTGTCACCCC
>BEXV01000613.1:122391-136186 GCA_003118195.1 Hemicentrotus pulcherrimus | reverse complement strand
AAAAAAAAGGGTGTATTTGACTTTTCACCAGGAGATTTCTTTGTCCTTTTTTTTTTCTCTCATCCCTTTGGACTCCTGAGAAGTTATTCCGAGTTAAGGGGGGTACATTGAGCATTTTTCCTGATTTAGGGGGGTCTCCAAGGCAGGAAAAGCCCGCGATAAGCCCGCGAAAGGGGGTTCGGAAATGTTGGCGGTCCTCTGATAGGGGGTGCTTTCAAAAAGAGGGAACGAGAATATGCGTACCCTATATAACACTGAGTGGGAGGGGGGGCGGGGTTTATTTACAGTCCAATTCTTATGATGTAGTTTTTTTTCTTGAAAATCGATCCGATTTATTCTCTGCCTCATGTGCTTGTTGTTTATAGTTACACACCAATAGTTTCTGTTCACTTATCTAGGCCACTCTTTATATTCTCAGCAACTCTCGTTTATGGAGAATCATTCGTTGTTTGTATACAGTCCAATTATTGTGAGGTAGTTTTTCTTGAAAAATCGATCCAACTTAATCTCTCCTTCCTGTGCTTGTTGTTAGTTGAACACCAATAGTTCCTTCCCTTTTATCTAGGTCACTTTTTTATTCTTAAGCAGCGCCGTACGATTCTCAAGATCCGTTGTGCGGCTGGTGGAGCTCGAAACTCTCAGGCAATCTCAAAATTTGCTAGCGCTTTGGGTACTGGGCATTTTCGGGGCCTGCTTCCTCTGAGCTAAGGCATTTTCCCCGAGGTTACGAAGCTCTGTAGGCCTGATTACAATCCAAATAGACCTCTCTAATGTGAGGTATAAACGATAACATTAAGCTCATAAATGATCCAATATTCCGTTGAAAGTGATATTACCTCCAAAGTCAGCAGTTCAAACCAGATGAATCCAATAAATTATGCGAAAAAAGTAGAGCCCCTTCAGATTGTCACGTAGTGGGTATTTGATCGGCCGTTTTTTCAGTTGGCATTTGGCATTCATACAGCTGAATAAGTTGATCTAGGAAATGGAAAGGTAGAAACAAAATGGAATCATGTTCATTTATTGTATAAAGCTGATATTTCAACCTTTGACATTTTACCCCTGACATTTTAACCTCGGATTTTTTTTTTCCTTGATGCGTCTTGACGAAAGAAACAAAAAAAAAACATTTAGTATTGAGGTGTGTATTGATATTATACATATATCACATTTTGTTTGGTTTTAGATTGGGGGATGAGGTCATATAAAACATTTTGCTTTTTAACTTGCTACGGATACAATTTATTTAAAGTAGACATTCATTGATTTTAAATATTGAATTGATATGTATCCTCGCAGGAATGTATCAAGGGAATGTTAAATTTAACAACAAGGTTATCGAAACTTCCCGTTTGAAATCATTCAAAGTAGCAATTATCATCAATTTTAAATGGATTAAAATAATACAGCCCCACTTCCGCACTTGAAGAGCTCTCCTAACACTGCCGTGATCTGTGACATCACTCAAGGGACCGCATCAATATAAGCAGACGATGTTCCATAGCAATGCACGCGTTTTAAGTGCTAGTCTAATCGTCTCCTCTTCACTTATTTTCTCTTAATTCACCAGTAGTATGCTAACTGTTTGATTTTTTTTGGCCTCACTCTAGATTTCGGACATGTTTTATTTTGATAAAAGGCATAAATGCATGTAAATGTACAATGGTGTCTTCGTTACAAGCCATAGTGAAGCTTCATCTGATTTCCTTTTCTAACACTGCATTTTTTAAAATAAAAATAAAAATATTTCCACACGACATTCATACAGCTGCGGTGATGGGTTTATACCAGCCCCCTCCCCCCNCCCCCCACTCCACACCCCATGCTCCACAGCACAGACACTATGTACCAGAAAGAAGCAGTGTGTGAAATCCCTCGGGGGTCACAGCTCTTCTCACCATCTCTGTTTTTCCGAAGGAGACAGCACTGCTCCTTGTGGCACTCCCCCACTTCCTCGTTCTCTTCGTCCGAGGAAAGATCCCCGTTGATGTCCGACAGATCAAGGTATTCCTGTTTCAGATACGGACAAAAATTGATTAATTTGATAGTGAAATGATTTGTTTTTGCGAATATTCATGATAACAGATAATAGATAAAAGGCGTAACTATTATATTGGTTTTACTTACCTTGTCTACACATACATGCACTAGTACTACTACTACTACTACTACTACTTATATTACTACTACTTTCATTACAACTACTAATATCACTTTTGTTGCTGCTACTGCTCCCGCTGCTGCTACTACTATTTCTACTATTATTTCTGCTACTACTACTTTTCATCATCCTACTACGACTACCAAAGTGACGGCTACCTTACTACTACTACTACTACTACTACTACTACTATTACTACTACTAGCAAACATGTTCCGTTGTTGAGACGTGGAACAAGCATCATTTGATATTAGACAAATATTAATACATATGCTGAAATACGGCAATTTTAAGTGCTCGGGGTGCACATGGGGGGGTGGGGGGTATTTGGTTTCATTGCATGAGAGACTCATTTTATTTCTCAAACGCTGAACTACTCCTTTGCAATTCTGACAAATAAAAAATAAAAATAAATCATTTTTGTTTCATTTAAAATGAACCAACCCTTTGCCTTTTTGACCCAAAGAGGCATGTTTTATGTAATTCCTTTTTTCCATTTTTTTTTCTTATTAAATTGACTCGACTGGATTTTCTTTTTTTGTGTGTAAATTTTTAGTCAACACATTGCATTTTCGGCCCCAAAGTCGTGATTTGGTTGTTTATTCCTAAATTCAACCTAACACCATTTTGCAGGACACACAGGGAGGGAGCATATTTAAGCTTACATCATGTTGGGACGTGTTTTTTTTTTTTTTTTAAACCAAATGGTCATAACGATAATGTTCATTCTTGTTTGCATAAGTGCTGAATAAACCCTTTGCAAGTTTTTCAAAAAAGTCGTGTCATTCCCCCCCCCCCTTATATTTGAGCTAAAGCCATTTCTTTGATAAAAGGGTGTCACAATCAACAAAATTCAATGTGAGCCAACGGACCTGATCGAGAATTGTCTTCTTTTTTCGGAAAAATTTGCAGAACTGATCCGTTGTCATTTTAGTCCAAAAGTCGTGTTTTTTATTTTAGCATTTAAAACTACTGATATTATCTAACGAGTGGGTAGTATCAATACTGCTTTTATAATGCAATCCTCTGAAGAGAATAATTGTACTTGCCATTGTTTCTTCAAGCATTTTTTCGAACTGCAAACCGAGTTTCGCGAAAGATGGCCGTTCTTGTGGATCATCCGACCAACATTGCTTCATTATTGTATATCTGTATCGGAGATGGAAACAATGACGAAGGACGGAAAGAGAGAGAGAGAGAGAGAGAGAGATAGAGAGAGAGAGAGAGAGAGAGATAGAGAGAGAGAGAGAGAGAGAGATAGAGAGAGAGAGAGAGAGAGAGAGGGGGGGGGGAGAGATACAAGGGGTAGACCAAACAGAAACAGACATTAATTAATATAAAATACTCCTTATCTTATTTTTGTTTTATCTTAATATTATTCATTATGTATTGATTGATCAACTATTAAACCAGATCTATAAACAAAATAATGTGGGCAAATATAACCATACGTTTAGCAAAAATAAGATGTCCAAATAAAGCTGGAATCAGACGAATTTTTCACGAATTGAAATAAAACATTTGATATCATTATATCGTTGACATGAATTTATTATTCACTAAAGAATAGGACAACAAATGGCCAAATATTTTGGTATCATGTTTGTGATATGTACCCAAGGAAAACTCAACATTTTGCCCAAGTCTTAAGCTCATTTGAAAAGGCCTTTGCATAAAAAGTAACACTCATTACTGTGTTTTATTTTGGTAGTTAGTGTTTTATAGTGGAAAATTCAGCTTGAGTAATGAACGGGTATTAAACAATCACTTATTTTATAATTGAATGAGTTATGTTAACCCTTTTCTTGCTACACTATTTATGTCATATCTGCTATTTGTGTATTTTATAATGACTGCAGTCATTGCCTTTAATGTTTCAAACATTATCAAATATCTTATTCATGCACTTGAATGTAGAATATAAATCAAAATTGAATTTAAAAAATGAACAGCTTAACATTTTCACCGGATTGGATAAAGATCTTTATTTCCCTTTTCACTACGAGTCTGGTCGATTTATGGAAGAATACAACAACAAAACACCCAACCCCCAAATATGCAATACATTTCCGCGCTTTTAACCCGTTCAATACTTAATTATCTAATTCCCATAGACTTAACACAGGGACCATTAGGTTCCCGTAAGCAATGGGTTAATTCTACTTTTATTGACACTGGATTGTACACAGACAGGAGAGTCCAGAAACGAAGGTGAGGCATTAGCAGCCCCCGTCCATATTCCATTACCTACGAGAACCTGGTGTTCCATGTATTAGCCTATGGCAATTAGAAAATTCAAAAGTCAACGGGTTAATACAGAATACGAAAATGAAGAGTTTAATTCCAAAAGGAGCTAAATCCATATTTGTAACTTGGGAGAAAAATAAATGTTAACCAGATTTTGTACGGGCGTCTATGGAAAAATAATATGAAGTGCATTTTTTTCATAATTACTCCTAAAATTTAGGTAAATCATTTCGTTGCAAGACGGGTACTTAAGTGAACAGTATTCTGATATCAATAACTCAATTTTCATAAAAAGTGGATTTAGCTCCTTTTGGAATTAAGCTCTTCAAATCGAAAGCANTTTTTTTTTTTTTTTTTTTTTTTTTTTTTTTAAACGCTCCACCCCGGACTTTAAGATAGAACGCTGGTGACCGTGATATATCATGATGAAGCATCGTGACGTGGGAAATATGTATTAAGGATTTAGGTACGAACAATTCTTCACTGCACTCGTCTGGTCTATCCATCCTGTAACCGTCCCGTAGTAGTTGGCACAGCCTCTCTGCAGTTACACCAGGGTATGGAATGGCACCTGTTCAGAAACGGAGAAAACGAATAAACAATCATTGACAATAGTGATTTCCCGCTTTCGTTAAGGGTTATGCCGAGAATATTAAAGGAAAGTAACATTTTGTTGCTATGCACTGACTGTTGTGTGACTTGTAGCTGATGACACGTTGACTGACTGTGCATTGTGAGGTAGAAGCTTATTCAAGCATAATCTTGCAGGGGACAATTTTTTGACTAGGGACAGAACTGTCCATAAATAACGTATTGCTGGCTTGATTGATCCAACCAAATTAGAAAGCGAATCTTTACGCTGTGAGAGTATATGTTTTCGATTGATACAAAGTTAGACTGATGTTTCTGGAACATGGGGATATACTTACCCATCGTTACGATCTCCCATAATAAGATACCGAATGACCATCTAAAAAATCAATAATTGTAGAGGAAAGACATGCAAAGATCGGTAGAGGGAGAGAGAGAAGAAAGAAAAAGAGAGGGGGAAAGTAAAAATGGAAAATGGATGGCAGTGTGGGGGAAAAGGGAGAGAGAGAGAGAGAGAGAGAGAAGGAATCGAATTAAAATGTGCACGAATTCTAAAATTATTTTAAGAATTTAAATAGTAATTTTAAAGAATAGAGGCAGAATTTATGAGGGTCTTAATCACTATGCCTGGATAATGAGATCATTGCAAACCAACATTTAAATCAAGCCGTTTGACTCCCTGATCGTTCCTCAAGCAACAAAAGCATGTGTAGTTCAGCTTTAAAGATGGTATACTTGTGGAACATGTAACCAGTTAACGAATTTAAACTAAAGATTAGCAAAGAATTCTGAATGGTGCATGACTAAAGAATTTACAGTTAAAGTTGCCATACTTACACATCACTTTTCACTGTAAAGACGTTATCGAGAAGGGCTTCGACAGCCATCCATTTTACTGGAAGTAATGACTGCGATGGACCACAAATTAAAAGAGAATACGAAATTTATATTTTACATTTCATCAGTGCAATGGACATGTAATGAGGTCAAGTCATGTCAGGCCGGGTCAGGTGTGGTCTAATTAGTAACATGTAACCTAGTACAACTTTCCACATGGCCGAGAAGTTGGTGGCATAATGAATTCTTCAGAAAACCAGGCATTGCTATTAAGGAATGACGGTTAATGGAGTAGTAGTAGATAGTGATTTTTTTTTTTCAAAGGAGATGTACAAATTGTCAAGGCACTGAAATAAATAGCATTTTAGCATCATTGTGTCGTCAATCAGAACAGTTTATTCTATGGGTGTTACAGTAAATTTCATCAGCGTAAGGACATACTAAAATACACTCTTAAAGTCCGGTAACAAGGAATAATAAATAGAATTGTCAAAGCAAATAATTTCTTTCTTTGTCTTACTATGAAATGTAAGCCTTCATTAGTCTAATATGTGGATATCATCCTACTCTTTATATTTCCTCTAAATGTCAAACGTTCCTAATGCTTTCAAAAAGTATTTTTACTTGACGAATTTAATTCACAATGTTTACCTTGCTTTGTCTTTCGTACAGACCCTTTTCATATATATCACGAGTGAGTCCAAAGTCGGAGATTTTCAACAGAAGACCCTCGGCTACGAGTACATTACGAGCTGCTAGATCACGATGAACAACCTGTACAAAAATCAATTACTTGTTTGTTAAACATTGTTTTTGCCTTTTCATTTTCATTGATAACTGCTAACAAGGAAATACATCGAAAACGGTCAATAACGCTTTAATAGTGATAATATATAGCGAGGCAGTGTCTCCAATAGCCATTGATAAAACCAGCCTGCTGTTGATATTTTTCTGGAAAAAAATATGTTTTGGCTTTAATAATCATCTTTGAAAGTAGTGTTACCTTTCAGATGGCAACTATTTGAAATGACAATCCAAACCAGTATATATCAACAACAGCTTGATTTGTCCAATGCCTTTTGTAAACACTGCATCATATTAAACGATGAGGTTTCTATTTTTACATATCGGGAGTAAACGTGATGAAAAATCCCCCGATGCCCGTCAGTAACCAAACGGGAGTCGGGCGAAGCCCGCTCGACATGAGGGCTGGCGTCGTCTGAGTTTTGTTTGATGATTAATAAGTCTGTCGATGCACACCCGACACCCGGGCGACTCCAGGACGGGCTCCGGCCGACGTGCTGCGTGGCGTCCTCTGACGCGTCCGAGTTTGACTCATTTAACGACGTTTTTGTCTAATCATGCGTAAGCAGACGAAGTCCTTTAATTAATGGACATTTTTTCCAGTACAATTATTTCGCAATGATAAGCTTTTGATTAATTATAAGCAAGGACGTATTTTACACTTCACTTTCTTATACAGGAATTGTTATCATTTGCTTCGAATTATTCAAGGGTAAAATATCTACTATCAGAATACTCACATATCAGCCCACATCCATATTGAAAATCCCGTCGAATAACAGAAACGATGTTGTTTGTTCCCAGTTGAAACGCTGCACATGCGTTGGTTTATGCAGCTGAATGTACGATGACGTCTTGCAACTCTTGCTTACAAGCCATAATGGAGCTACAACTGATTCCTTTATTAATTTAGTTTTTTGTATAACGCTGTATTGTTTACATCTAAACAAAATCTTGTGCACAATTTACAGAGAGGCAGCAAATCAAACAGTTTCAATGACGCTGGTGAAATAAGAAATATACGTCAACAGGATAACGGCGACACCTATACTGAAAACGTGTGCATTGTATGGCACATTTTTGCTTATGCTAATTTGGTCCCTTGAGTGAAGTCACATATCTTGGCAGTGTTCGGAGAGCGCTTCCAGTGCGAAGGTGGTGTGGTATTTTACCGTTTTAAAATGGACAATAATCGTTGAAGATTTCCAAGCGAGGAATGTTGAAAGCCTTGTTTGATCTAACCTTTCCTTATGCAACGATACAAAGTGCATCAATAATCAAAATCATTTCACCTCTACTTAAAGGATACATCGAGATTGCAAGCACGGTGTTTAGAAAAGTAGCTGAAACGTCAATATTCAAAGGTAGGTAGGTAAATTGTTAAAGTCTAGAGATATAAGCGTTGCCTATAAAATTACGATTAACAAATGCTGCCAAATCTTTATCGATGCATGCCGGACGATGAATCAGAATGGACTAAACAAGTCATCTGACTTCGGAGAAAGAGTGAACCAGAAAAAGGAGAATTATGTCCTGTCCAATGGGTAAAGAACAAGGACACTTTGGGCTTCTTTTTTTTCCTTTCAAAAGTTGGTCGTCATGGAGGAAACCGGACATTTTGGCAACACGCATGCGGTCATTTCGAAACCTGGGTGGGGGGCCGGGTCGCTTGGCCGATACGAATTTCTTACCTTCAGATATTAAGTCCATTTCTTATTCTCAGCTTACCTTCAGTGATGATATATAATGCATTCCTTTGCATATTTGCCAGGCGAATGAAGCTATTTCTTTGTATCCGATGTCGTAGCGCTTTATGACATCTTTTCCCCGGCAAAGTCCAGGGATACTGGACGACTCGTCTGATGTGGAGTATTCAGTGTACATCGCCTTCTTCCTGTTAAGCCTGAGGAACTCCCGAAGGCACCCATATTTGCAGTATTCGACAATCACACACGTCTCGAAAGGGTCTTCCGTATAAAACGAGAATTTATTAAGAATTATATTGAGTAACAATATGTAGACCGTTATTATGACAATTCTATGGAAATCTCGCTTCCCACGGACATGACTAGATTTCAAGTGGTCAGCACTGGTCTTAGATCGTTCATTTCCTTACATGATGCATTCGTAGAGATAAACGAGAACATAAGAATTCGTATTTTCAACGAATCCAATTCTTTAAACTACGTTTATGTCTTTCAAAGGAATTAGGATTCATTAAGATTAATCAATCACAAAAACTCCTAAAAACGCATATGATCGCTTCAGTACAGATTTGCCATTGATATCAAGTTAGGAGCGGAGTCAAATCAAACAAACTCCTTACAAGACAGAATATAGTATTTAAAGTAATTAAACAATAAACCAACCTTTGGGAATGCAGGCACCGAGAAGTCGAATAACATTTGTATGGTTGAGTAGTTTCAGCAGCTCGAGCTCTGTAAGCAAATCATGTAGCTCAGCCGAGGTGGCAGTATCTCCTGCAAATGTCATGAGGCAGCATTATCATAAACAAATTACACAATCAAAGTGAGACTCTGTAATTATATCAGTTTATGCACTAAAACCACGTGGAAATAATCATTGTCGATTACTGAATAAACCACTTAGAGTTGTTGCTTTGGTAGAGTTATGACAGGCATATTCAGACAATTTTATTTTCACTGAAACTCACTGTGTGGGGAGGAAGGAGGGGGGCTACATACACACGTGAGGATTGTATAAATGGGTGACATGAATATGTTAGTTCTTAGTTAACTATTTTCAACTTTGTGGGAAACGAATAATAGATATAATAGAACACATATTAACAACACTTTGATTTAGGGTATAATCTCTATTTTTTTTCCTTTTGTGCATGTAATTTACGAAGAGAGTCATACGATAATTTTGGCCTTTATGTGGATTTGCGGATAGTGATGTTCAAGCCTTTCACTTCATACATATGCAATCGCTTTAGTACTGATCTAAAAATGAATATTTGTCTTCGTTTTACTCTGATTGTTAAGATTGTTGAATTTTCCAATTCATATTTGTTAAAACTCATTATTTTATTCTCCTTTTATCTTGAGTCTTCCCGCGACGATATTAAGCGTTTTGTACAATCCTCTCTTGAAATTGAGTGTACTTCCTTTTCCGTGTCTAGACGTTTCGAGAAAACAAATAACATATATAACATAACATAGATTGGACACGTAAAACCATGTAAAGACATATTAGGTTATCCGAACATGACGATATTAGGCATTACGATAGTGTACCGAAACTACACCAGACTTAAAGTAGATGTCCATCCTAATATTAAATTGGTTTAAAAAAAGAAGCAGAAAAATGAGAGCAACAGGTCAATGGCAGTTTGATTACATTCCGATAATTTGTTTTGGTTAACGTTATACAATTTTCAAAATGGATCAGTGAAATGTTGTGCAAAAACTGATTAAAAATAAGTTATGAATTTTGAAGCTGTGACCAATCAAACACTCATTTACAACACTGTGACGCATCCTGCAAGTATAGATTTAAATGACCTTTCATTTTCTTCGTTATTGATGATAGATTATATTTTTTCCCAGTCAGGGTTAGTATATTGTATGATTGAGCATTATCTTCAGATATTATATATAAAATAAAATATTTTGTATTCTGAATTATTAGCAAATGGGAGGGGAGTTCGCAACATAGGCCACAGATTGATCAATTTGTGTTGGATAACTTTTGTATATGTTATCCGAATTCGTTTAAAAGTTCACTGATCTATTTCTCACATTTTCTCATTTTATGAAAACTAAAAAAATATTCGGTTGGACTTCCCTTTCAATTTCTTGAGAGTATTTTGTTCAAAGCATTTCTTTACTTTTAAGCATCTTCACAGCCACCGTAGTATAACCCGTATGTCCTCGTATGCTAAGAGCTTGGGCTCGGACAACTCGTCCGAAGTGCCCCTCGCCAAGCTCGTCCTCGAACAACAGCTTGTCTAAAGGAAACTCCCATTTGGAATCCTGCTGCAATCAGAACAAACGAATACATGTGAGAAATAGAGTAAGGAAGAGCGTGGACTAAAGACACCTTGAGAACAACAAAATATATCGAAGCTCAACACATGAGGAGGCAAGTTGGCTCAGTCAATAAAGCGTCTGCCTGTGGAACCTAAGATCGTAGGTTTGAATCAAAGCCAGGTGGATGACGGAAACCTGTGTTGTTTGTTATAAATGTACCACACTCCTGTTTCATACACGCGGGATGGGTTATAGTGGAAAACACTACGTCCCTCTGAGAGGAGTGTGAGTGGAGACCCCGTGTATTAATCCCTGCTGTACTACTTGTAGCTACTAACAATGCCTAAGTGGTGCCCGTTTGTCTCCCATGATCCTCTTTTTATTATGTTAATCGAGAGCTGAATTGATGAGATAGCCACCTATTAGTGACCATGCTGGGTGGTCTAATACCTCTTGGCCAACCTAGGACAGCCGGGCTTTAAAGAAGAGACAGCAGCTTTACACGTTAATGACCCACTGCACTATTTGTGTCCGATTAAGGGGGAAATTTGGGTGTAGTGGTCCACCTTCCCATCATCAATTACCTCGGGATATACACGATATACACAGTTATTCAGTTCGCTTTCCCCCTTTCAGGCGCAAGTGACGTCAAATTATTGAATATGTCCATACATTTGTTTTCCGATTGCCTTCAATTTGTCATATCAAATCATATTCCGTTGTGTAGGTAATAAGCTTCTGGGTCTTCAATCTGACACAAATAATCAAAATGAATTGCCGTTCCCTTATTATTCCTAATTAAAAGATGTTAAATGTATTCGTTTTTGTCTATACATGCATCGTTTTAATATCCTTATGTCACCGGCATTTGTAAAATTATATTTCCTGAATATACAAATGAAACACCCTTATATCCTACAGACGTACTTCAAATCGGCCTCTGAATCCAAACGACCTTCCCGACGTCATTTCGTCCGCATATTCTGCCAGCACCATGCTTGCACGAGTCGTGTTTGGGGCGTCAATGGGAGGCTTAAAGATGCTGGAAGTGTAGGCCCGACGTTGATGGCGCCTCGCCCTTCTCTTGCGTACCGCCAAAATGATCGTAATGAGAGCGGTGAGGAACACCCCTGCACAGACCCCAAGGTAGCACTCTGGTCCGCAAAGCTCGTCCCCTGGATCCTCCTGCAATGGAACTGGTTCCTTCGTAGTCGTAATTGCTGAATGTATTAGATCAATGGATTGACATTATACTCAGAATAGAGTTTTCCCTTCCATTTTTAACAATTGACAAAACGAAGAAGGGAAGTCAGAAAAAAGTTCGGCCCCGTGGGCTGTTAATAAAATGAACGCTCTCAAAGCTTGCTAGTAAGCTCACGTAGGCCCAGCCGTTTGTCTATACTTTACACATTTACTTGCTTTTTTGTATAATGTATGTATTTATATGTATGTTTTTAAAAACTTGTATGTATAGGATTTTGGAAATAAAAACAAACAAACAAGACCGACATGATTGGTCCAACGAGCATTCAGTAAGTTAATGAGACCGATATTAATTCAAATCTATGTCTTTAACCCATTGAATACTGGATTCATTCATTGCCATATCATGGTTCATACAGAGGCCACCAGGTTCCAGTAGCCAATGAGTTAATAAAGTAGAATCTTTAGCCCCTTCTGAATGGAAAAGAATCACCCTGCAGTGCCAGTTATATGGTCGGCTATCTTGCTCTTTTAAAACTCTCACTGGAGAGTTTTGACCACCCGCTTGCCGCGGGAAGTTACCCTAGTATAGTTTGGGGTATGACGTCATATCAGATAACCTGTTATTTATATATATATATATATATATATATATATATAAAATCTTACATGGAAACCTGATGATTGGAAGTGTAGGCCCCGCTGGTTTGCCGATAGGAGGTGGCCTCGTGTCACCTCCCATGCACATGCAACCTCCGCCTGCATTGCACCAACACGGACCGATGGATACTTGAATACCAGGTAAGCTCTTGTTTATTGGTCTTAGGAAACCATCGGGACGTGCTGAAATTGAACAAGCATGGTTTCTTTTATTTTGTTTACTTTAGACACGTTAGTGATTGTTTCTTGGTTAGGGAAATACAAATGTCCTGGAATGGTAAAGTTCATTTGTAACTAAGCGCACATACACCTTTTAACGATCCTCTACACTCTGTCTTTTGAAAGTATATATCTATCATTTTACAATACTTTGGGAAAAATAAGGATTGTTAATATCGACAAGAATCACCCTGCAGTTTTTTCAAGATGATAACAAGGATACATGCGCATTATTTACCTCCAATGGTTAAATCTATTTACTTCTAGTGTATGATGCATTCTTAGACAAGACTGTATATAAATGCCCTCATGGATAATAACCCAGCAATACCTTAAAAGAGACGCGTGGAGTCCGTATCCCTAAAAATGCAAGACCCATCATTTCCACACACACACACAACGATAGTGAATAGTTTAAGTCTCATCCAACAGCCCAATACTCACTGGTGCAGTCTTGAGGGCAGATGTTATTCCTATCCTCCATCTCGACGAGATCGCATCTATTGTCAGGACAGGTCTTCACATCGGGCGTACAGGTGGCATACAGAGTGGACATGGCCCCCTGCATCCCACCGCCCCTCCAGGAGCAGTGCCCATGCATTGAACCCATACCGCAGTGGGTCAAGCAGTCGGCCCGGTTGCGATGACGGGAGCAACTGTCGACTTTGTGACCATGGCCACATAACAACATCAGAAAATATAGAAACACATCATTGTTTTAAACAAAAGACGACTGCAGGCTAGATTTTTTTTCTCATAAGAAATGATAAAGAAATAAAATTTGGTGAGCATTATTAGCTTGTAACCGAATGCTAATATTGTTAGTTTTTATGGTATGGAGCGGTCTGAAATCCTTAATTACATGAAAATATATTATAAAAAGGGGAAAAAATTGTTTTACCTACATTCCCCGATACGTATCAGGACAATTACCCCCTGGGCAATCACCCCCCGGGCAATTACCCCCGGAAAACTACCCCTGTAGTACGATTACCCCCCGGAAAATTACCCCCCGGAGAATCACCCCCCGAGGACAATTACCCCCCAAGGACAATTACCCCCCGGAAAATTACCCCCC
>BEXV01000613.1:90530-107313 GCA_003118195.1 Hemicentrotus pulcherrimus | reverse complement strand
GGGGGGGGGGGGTCGCACCTCACATATAAACGACAAAAATGACCAGATGTACATCATTTTGCCCATTAATTAAAAAAAAAAAGGTCAAAATTGTTTAATATCGTTATCGGTCATGTCAGCCCTTAACCATGTTTGCTCAAGCCTCTTGTCGATGGCCCACACGTTGTTTGAGTCCGTAAATTCTGGCGAGCGAAGCGAGACAGGGAGACCGAGCTCCGATTCTCTGGCTCGCTTCACTCGCCAGAACTTATGAACTCCAACAACGCGAGGGTCATCGACAATTAAGGCTATGTTTGCTCCGACAAGATGTTTGTTTACTTTTCCCTTTTTTTCTAGATCGAGTAGATAAAATAATTTATCAATTGAGATGTATACAATTATCCTTCACGCTCCGACTCACAAATCTCTCCAAAAGATTTGTCTTCAATATAACAATAATTATAATGAAATCAGTTCCTCGACTGCTTTCTTTTACCTGATGAAATGTCGAATGTTGTCGACCCCGCAACCTCACTGCCAGGATTGCCGGTAGGTTGGTCTAGGAACGCAAGGGACTGTGTTGGGAACTCCGACTCGTGGATCCGCATGACAGAACTGATCCTACACATGCAGGACGGTTCCCTGTGTCTCACCTTCAACCGGATCCAAGTGCTTCCCTCACTTACTTTACCGCAGAGATGAGCTGTTGCTCGGACTGGTAATCTTATATCATTCCCTTAAAAAAAAGAAGAAGTGGGAGGTGGGACACAATAAATTAATGATAAATGTCTAACGTAACAAGCCTGCATTCATTGCTGAAAAAAGAGGATGGTATTAATGCAGGCACTTTAAGGGTTAGTTGAGTTCTATCGCAGAGGGCGCTACACAAAATATTTTGTATGTGACATAATGAAAACATAATGAGAACAAACAATTTACGTGACAAAATCATCTTTGTTTGATTTAAATCGGTTAAAAGACGGCTGAAATATCCATAAATATAACTATTTCTCATATTTGTGGTGCCCTTCAAATATTCGGTAATTTTGAACCAGCCGTTGAAAAACGAGATAGCGCCTCACACGTTTTATTCTAGTCAATGCCAATGTTGGCTTTTCGTGTTGGTTATAAAACGCACCACCAGCCGGCCCGTGTATTGCTTCTATTTGTTATTTACGATCATTGTATTTTTTTTTTAATGCAGCTGAATTGGTATGATCGTATTCAATCTAAATTCACATTTTTGGGGTTCTAAAATTACCTTCAGAGCAATTTTATATTCTAAACGGGCATTAGGATTCTCGGGGCGCGTAGTTGTTGACGTAGGGTGGTATCTGATCTGAAAACTGTTCGGATGCCATGGCTCTCTAGGCGGCGGTTGAATTGTATGGAGACACCATCAACGTACGGCAAGTCTGTGAATGCCTTGTATGCCTTCCGATGCTTTGGTTCCGACGATCTCTTCTTGATGTTGTGTACAAAACAGCGTGGATAACCGTTAAGACTCAGGGCACTACGGATACGGGTCCGCTCTTTACATGGCTGTTGTGGACTAGTCACAATGCGTGCTGCGCTGTCAAATAGACATTTCACTAACAGACGGGACGGCATTGTGTACAACATCCCTTGTAAAGGATGTGATAGATCCTACATCGGTGAAACTGCCCGTCCGATATCAGAAAGAATCACTGAAAGAAGGAAGTCAGGCTCCGCCAAACTGACATCTCAGCCGTAGCTGAACATGCTTGGGATAACCAACATCAGCCAGACTGGGACGGGGTTCAATGTCTTTTCCAAGAACGACATTAGATCACACGGAGGGTTATGATTTAAAAAAGCTATCTATATACGTCTTAATCCCCCCAATAATAGGGACGTTTAGATATACACGACGATGGACAGCCGCGTGTGACATTGTGTTAAGGCACTGGGTCCTGCCCGGCAGTGCCTTAAAAGGACATCACATTACCTTAAAAGGATGTCACACGTGGCTGTCCATGTTCTCGTCGTGTAAATCTAAAAGTCCCTAATTTTGGATGCGTACGATACGCCTCCATGCCACTCCCCTTCCAACCGGCCCGCATCGAGCAAGCGGCCCGTGGATTGGTTGAGCACCCGTGTGTTTCGACCAAAAGGTCATGTCCGTTAATGTTCTAATTATTTGACGCTTGCTTACAATACATTTTATCACCTGAAGAGGTGTAGCAGCGGCTCACGAAACGCCGTGATCTTTTAGATCCCTTGTTGACCATACATTGCGGGACAAACGAATGTCACTAGCGATATTATTTTCGATATTAATTTATCCTCATGGGCCCGTATTCTGAAGTCGTGTTTAACTTAGCCACGTCTAAAGTTAAACAACTGTTTAGTTAGACAAGACTTAAACAGGACTTAGACGCGAGGTCGTGTCTAAGTCCTTCTCCAACAGAATGGTTAGTTTATTATAGATTATGGAATTTCCAAGATGTCACCAGTAGATAAGAATAGTTAATATTATCGAGAAAAAAAATTAGGCTACGCGAGAAAAAATCCTGCAAAACGTATTTGAAATTTTAGAGGATGCACGTACCATCGTTCTCCCCCGCAAGTTCGGGGTCAGCAAGTAGAGTGTACCTTTGACGTTGAAAAGCAGCAGAATCGCGCCCTTAAACAGGACTTAAACAACCCCTCGCAGTTGTCTAAAGTTAAACAGGACTTGACAGGACTTCGTGTTTAACTTTATTTAAACACGACTTCTTGTCTAAAGTTAGACGGGACTTAGACAGGACTAAGAAAACTGTTTAGTTAAACAGGAGTTAGACAAGACTTCAGAATACGGGCCATGGTATTTTCTAAATCCACTTCATAAACGGATTACATCATATACCCGTAATAGACAATACACGTAGCTGATACATCATCCAAGTAAAAGTAATCGCATCAAATAGATAGTAATGAAAGAACGCTTGCCACATAAGCTAAGCTTTAAGGTGTTACAATGTATCAAAATACTTATATCTTAAAGAGTAGAAATAGATGTGAGAAATACTGAAAAATACAAAAAATATAAAAACAAAATAAAAGTTTTTTTTCTTATTCCCTTCTCTGTTTAGGCAATACCTGTGTCATTTGATAAAGATTAGTTTATAATGTTTGTTTAGAGAAATGTAGGATGGTTATGCTCACTTTGCGATACCACTTACCAGTTATATTTGTGATCAGCATCAGACTCCCGGTAGTCGAATTTATACTGAAGTATTTCTCCAAATTGGCGACACCGTCTTCGCGCGCAGTCCGATGGTGATCGTGGCGGATGCTGTAAATGATGTCAGCACGCGCATCGTTTACTGCATGCCGCGTTAATGCCAATACCCGTGCTATGGTCCGGTTAAGCGGAAAATCGGCTGGAATGGAGTACATGTATTGGTTTGCAGGGAAGTACACTTGAAACCCTGTGTTAAGAAAAAATCAATTGAATTTCATGTATAAAACGCGTATTTTGGTCAGATTTAAGTTTAAGATTTTTTCTTAATTATGCTCACATAAAAGATAAAAAGAAAAATAGGATAATTTTGGTTAATAAAAGTGTGTTATATATGCAGCCGTTATACTTTTTTTGCAAACCTTTACTATTCATTATAATAATAATAATAATAATAATAATAATAATAATAATAATACATATGATATATAGCATTTATGAGGCGCCATACCCACTTAGTGAAAACATTGAAAATATATTAACATACTTGTACGGACAAATACAATATAACACAACAAATCCGATCAACTAAAAGCAAACTGGAAAAGAAGAGAATCAAAGTATATATTCATTGATCTTAAAGACTAACTTTATTTTCAATATTGCAAAGTTGAGACTTTGATTCGACAAGGTTATTAAAATCCAATGCTTGGAAACATTCGAAGTAATGATGCACACACCGCGGTATGTTCGGCGTTTCAAGAGGGAACAAATGCCGATCTTAATATCATTCCGGGTTTTTGTTTTCAATTTGAAAGTCTGGTTTCTAAACCCCTATCCTATGTATTTACAAACAAAATATTTTAGTTATCAGAATCGGTTTCATATCCCCTTTTGAATGCTTTAAAATGCCGTCACATTTATATACACTAAACTTATTATAATTTGAGAAATAATGGTTTTGCAATTATGGTCATTCTTTATGGGATGTTGTCTGCTTGGGCAGTATTGGTGCATTACGTGACGTCATTAAACATCGTTATTTTTCTGGCGAACCTCTTGAATATCCCAGATGCTATGGAGGGGGTTGTATTTGTATTTTTATAAATCACCCGATATGTAGTTGACCTAAAACTTGAACGATGGCCATCTGTTAGCTTACCAGTTTCTAGTGATACATTGGTTGGCATATTTGTGATTTTCTTTGAATTTCCACTTTAAGGTTGATTTTTAAAGATTCTATTGTAGTAATAGCTAAGATCCCTGGAGGTAAACAGTTCTAGAGTGATGGCCCGGTATGAGCAAAGGCTCTCTTTCGCCACTTTGTATTAAGTTTTGGAAGAACAAGCAATTGAGAGTTTTGAGAACGTAAAGATCTGGTAGGTGTGAAGTTATTAATCAAAGAAATATTGTACTGTGGAGCAGAGCCATGAACACAATGAAACATAAACAAAAGAATTTTGAAAACAATACTTTCTGTTTAGGTAACCCGATGCGACGTGACTGTATTTGTTGGAGAGGGTAACAATGAGAGCAGAGCTGTTCTGCGATTCGTGTATTAATTCGGCCACTGAGCTGATTATGAGGCAGTTTGAAAATAAGAGCATTTTCGAAATAAAGGCGATATGAAATTAAAGCAGAAATAACCTCTTTTGTTGCACTGCGAGTTAATTATTTTCGTATCAAAGAAAAATACGCAAAATGATATCTGACCGATGTTGAAACATGTTGAATTTTAGCAGACAAATTCATATTCAGTTTACTACATACTTGTGACACATTGATATCATATCCAACATGGGTCATGGAATTACATCCGTATTAATGCAATTCAATTCACATTTATATTACGTCCATGCTATTGTAACAACTTAGAGACAATTGTATAAACAAATTATTTTGGAATAATTTCAATTTCGTCAAAACTACAAATTCGAAAGCGCTGTGTATTTTCACGCATAAACAAAAATGCTCGAAAGGGGGATAACGAATCTTTTGACTTCAAGAAGCATGGTGGCCTAATACATCAAATTTATGTATCTCAATCACATAATACCACTTTCGTTTGTTTCACTCGCTCGCAAAATCTAGAAACCGGATAATTCTTGTGTGCGAGATGCCGAATAACCTCATCTTTGTGTTTCGAGGTGATATGTTTGTATACTTTTGATTCATGTATTCAGCAGAGATGTATCCGCATATATAATTATACATCGAAGGCCTTTCTATTTGTCCTGATTAAAAATGACAATTTCCACCATTTTGCTAGTTTCACGTTTGTACATTGCACTTGGCGACTGCCAGAGGTATGCAAAATGAATCTTGAGTGATGAATTTGGTATTGAAGGTGACGCAAACCGTTTTATTTATGGGTGGCGTGACTATGAAAGGTTGAAAAACGTTGCCCCTGGAGTACTTTATTCTCGGTGTACATATTGAATAATACATGACTAGAGCCAAATCCAACTGACGACTATATTTAGAGCGAATATAGGCCTGAGTATTATATTAAACTAGTATTAGACACCGGAATGGAAACGGGAAAATCCCACTTAATACAAGACATATACATAGAATGATCAAGTTACCTTTTACGGTCCTAAGGGCTTTAGTTTCTAGGTGCTTTTACGTGTACAGATATTTATTTTCAAACGCCTGCCTTTCTCTTACCATGACGTACAAACAACAAGTTTTGTTAACAAAACTTGTTGGGAATATTAGATCTTTCAGATTATACCAATTATTTGTACATTCACTTTTAAATATTTTATTACAGTGCAAGGGCATTTTTGTTTAAAAAAAAATCAAGGTTACAAACGTATTCATTTCTGATCCTCATGTGCTTAATATTGTTGGTTACAAAGAAAAGACCCAGAAAAAAAACTGCGTGAAATAATAATTATTAGCTACTTCAAAAAGTGAGCAATGCTCAAACAATAATAAATTGCTGTATATTGATTCCCTATTTGGGATGGAAAATATCTAGTTTAATATCTTGTTAAAACATGCAAACGCATATGACCATTTATATCACGCCTAAATACGCCCGAAAATCCGAATCGATTTAATTCAATTCAATTTAGTTATTGCCCAATGGCTTTCAACATGAATATTTGGTTTGCTAACATGGATGTATTTTGGTGATGACAAAATAATAGTCAAACATTATAATGATTCTCGTTTTTTTTTTTTTTTTCGTTCCTTATGTTACGTTATTTGAATGTCTTCATGCATATTTCAAATAACAATTTGTTACCACTATACACATATAACATTAAACTTTTAAACTGAATTGAAGTAAATCGGAATAAATCTGATCAAATAAAAATATTAATACTGGTTTATATTGGATATTATATTTATTGTAGTAAGAAGGCTAGCGTTCAACGTTACAATCTACCCCCGGCCCCCACTCAGTGTTATTTAGGGTACGCATATGCTCGTTCCCTCTTTTTGAAAGCACCCCCTATCTGAGAACTGCCAACATTTTCAAATCCCCCTTTCGCGGGCTTTTCGCGGGCTTTTCGCGGGCTTTTCGCGGGCTTTTCGCGGGCTTTTCGCGGGCTTTTCGTGGAGACCCCCCTAAGTCAGGAAAATGCTCATTGTACCCCCCTAAATTCGGAATAATTTCTCAGGATACCAAAGAGATGAGAATTAAAAAAAAAACCCTTTCTTTACAATTCTCGGGCCGGACTTGGTCGCACGAAAGTAAAGTATCCCTTTATCACACATTCTGGCAACACGCATGCGGTCATTCCGACCCCTGAGTGGGGGGTGGGGGATCTACCCTCTGCGCTAGAAATTGCAATCACAGAAACGCTCTTTCTTTCTTCTTGATAAACTGCCGGCTGCAAAAAGAGTTTATGATTGGAGTCATTTTGAATAAAGCAGTGATTAGATTAACGAATCCTGTTTCAAAAGATATAAGTAAGGCTGCTATGCATGGTTAAACCTGAAACAAATAGGGCAACACGTCTGTTTGCAATTAATTATTATTTTAAGCACTAAAATCACGTCCCGTGTGGCTATAGACGGATGGTTTTATCCAGATATAAATAGTTCTTCCGGATCATTACGTGCTGTTTACTTTTCACTTAGATACAACCCCTGTATCGCCTGACAGTAATATCAGCATTCGTGGCACATCTGTAACTATTTTGTAAAAGAACGGAACTCCAATAATACCAAACAACAACAATAACAAGACTTTAATAGTGCGGGCCTGCATTATATTTACTAAATGATGACTTTCTCCGTTTAATTCGCCATGTCTTCATCTGTTCTCCTTTTCTCTTGTTTGCGCCCCATCTAAGTTCCACTGATCCGGGGCACTTGCCTCACCCCCTCCCACTTGCATACACCACCGGTTATAAGATACCCCCGGAATATCAGGCCTCAAAAGACACTGTCCGCAATAAGGGAGCCTGAACGGAAGGCAATGACTATCAAGGGGATTGCATGTTCATCGTCGTGACAATCATTCAAAGACCACGGAATTGTTTGACCGTGAATCTGGGTTCATTGGGGAGCCCTTAATAACAAGCATCTCTCGGTAATGACAGTATGGACCAAAAATTATGTCCAACGAGATAATGACAAGTCTTGCTTTTGCGACTGTTCTAAGCTGCTCCCTTCTTAATCCCCATTCTCAACCGCATCCCATTAGACTTGGTTGATAGAACTCGACTACCATCTCATTGATAATATTGATAAATCCTATACTTACTTAATTGCCCCTTCATTTGTCTTTCGTTTGTTTGGTATGTTGATTGCGAGATTTGTTGTTATACTTGTAAATTAGAGTTCCTATGTTGGTGATTGTGGGTACGTGTCCCTTATCGTACCCAACGCATTGAGAGGCCAATAACTGCAGCGACCCCTCCGACACAGTTCCTTACTATGATATATAACGAAAAACTGTTTGACTTCTTTCTGCGAGTAAGGTTGATTCCCCACCCGCCACTCTGCATGACTGAGTGTAATTGGGGTTTTACAGACGTGTATCAATCAGATATGATTATTTTCGTCTGAAGACGTGACTCAGTTTCGAACCTGAGTCGCCTGAGCAAGTGTGTAGGCGAAGTCATAGAGCCGTCCAAGTGAATGTGCCGCTCGGCCAACTCACATCTTTGTATACAGTCATGATGCAATTGCACCTATTAATAGCTTGACCGACGCTACGTCACTATGAATGAGGCATAGGCTAAATGAGGTGTAAGGAATCACGTTTTACATGCGCCTGAAAAGAACTTCATTTTTCGTTTTATACGTCCTCGTTATACACATTACAAGTATCTAAAAGTGTTATTAGTTTCATTTTCAAAAGCCACTTGGTATTACATAATACCATCCTTCTTTGAATACCTAAGTTCTCTTTTTAAAGAGTGGATGAACAATAAATGCATTAGTCATATTTCAATAATAGCCAGGATAAGAGAGATTCCTTTTTGTATGGCTGTGGTAATAGATTTGACTTTCAAAGTACATACTTGTCCTTTCCATTGTATTTATCGTTATTGACCACTACGTATTGAGTTAATTAAATCTTCCTTTGTTTAAAAAAAAAACACAAAACATATTTTTGTATTTCTCTGTGCGTGTCTGAACCACCCCCCCCCTCTCTCTCTCTCTCTCTCTCTCTCTCTCCCTTTGATAACAAAACATTTGTCAGAATTGAAGAAAAAGAAACACAAAAAAGCTTTTGCGTATTGACTTTTGCCTCTACGACACTCCTGTATCGTGACAATTAAACTGCTCGCCAGATATCGAAAATCTTTCTGCCCATGCAACACTTATTCGGTGCAGTTCCCGACACTCCAGTAAAGATCTAAACGACGCTTGGCGGCCAAAATCATTGAACAAGCAGTGACGCACTTACACATGAGTAGGCAATTAAATTATCGTTACTGAACTCAAGGTGATAGTTCTTGTCTTTCTTGTCCTCATGATAATTTGTTTTGATTTGTTTAAACTGGACCGGAAACAGATACATGCCGCTGGTTTTACATGATTTATGGATATGTATAGATATATCGAGTCTTAATTAAATCAATCAATAATGCCATCACAATATTGGATTTTGCAAAATGTATGAAAGAATCAGTTGAATGACGGTTGTTCTTTTGTATCGGAATACTTTGTATTTTCAAAATACAGTCACATTTAATGGTGTGTGGTGTCTCACGCATGGTTTATTGCAAATACAAATATTGAGTATCCACTCGTAAATTAGTCGCACCAGTTATATTGTTTCCTTAAACTTGTTGTTTATACGAGATAGCAGGTTTTACGTGTTTCTATAAAAGTAGAATTTCCATTTAGTTGTATTCATCCAGGCCAGTTCATTTCCAGTTCAGAATAGAACTTAAACACACGGTTCGCGGATATGTGTTTAGAACAGTGATAATAACAGGCCATCAGAGATATTCTTGTTTTTTTCCTATCTCCAATGTTGAATAAGCTGAACAGAATGTCAGTAAGATTCGTACTAAAATGATTTTGTTGTCGTTGTTGTTGCTGCTGCTTAAAGGGATCCGGTAACTTTGTCTCAGATTCTGAAACAAAATTCTGGATTTAGCTCATGATGCAATGATGATTATAAACCTTTAGGTCAGTCAGGAACCCCATGACTTTTACAAGCCGATCACCTGCCTGATTATCAAGATATATATATGATCGGAATTACCAATTTTGAAAACCGTTCGCCTGACAGTTTTCATAACACTACAGTCTATTTGGGAAAACGAGTATGGTAAAATCGGTCACTCAAAGATTTTTACTTCGTGGAGGCATTTCTTGATCATTTTGGAGCGCTTTTTTTTTAGGGCTTCAATATTACACCATATCACAGACACTGATAACACGTAGGGCCGTGTATCTCAGATTTAAAATGTGTTACACGATCCCTTTAACTGATAAAACACAGTTAATGTGTCATTCGCATTTTTACTCGACGGGTAGTCTGCGGATCGATGCAAGGTGTGTCACAGATTAAAAGGTCTTTAATATGACAACCCAAATTTAGCTTAATCATATCACAGATTAAATATTCCTTCGACAAAAATAAACAAATGTATCATTGTACGCGTATTGGTCTTTTTGTTCTACTGAATTTTCTTTACCCTATTTCTCTTTCTGTTATCTAGTATACGTTTCCTGTCCTATTTTGTTATGTTCCTTTGTAATTTCTAGCTCGTATAATTCATATATTTACTCCTTGCATTTCGAACGCCCAAGGGCCTCATTCACCCACAGTCCCTTCCCACATCAATCTTATGACAGTGATCAACTTCTAGGGGTAGCGCTATATCGCTCATACCTCAGCCACACCGACTAGACCAACGAGACACTGACAACGCAACCAACTATAATTAAAGGGATCGTTGAGTTTTGTTACAGAGAGCGCTACACAAAACAGTCTTGTAGTGACGTAATGAAAAGCCGAGTGTTTTAAATCTGAAAGAAACATACGATTTAAAATGAAATCCGTACGTCATAATTTCCCCGTGATTTGGAACTTCATCTTCAAAGATGTTTCTGATTGCAAGTCAATTTATTCCTTCAAACAAAAGTTGAAGCGGTTTCTTTATCTCAAATAGGTATAGTTACTTGTCTTTTGTTTATATTTGTGTTATATGTGTTTTTTGTTTTCGTTTTTGTTAATGTTCTTAGTTTTCCTTTTTTTTAAATCTTTGCTTTACGGTTATTCTATGAATGCTTTGGGAACTATGCCTGTACAAGGCCTAATGGCTTTATTTATGTAGTTCCCCATTTCATTTCTAAATTTGTTCATGAATTATTTTGTATCTTTTATATCAATGTAATTTTTAATCGAGAATGAAATAAATGTGAATTCAATTTAATTCAATTCAATAAATAACAAAATCATCTTTGTTTGTTCAAATGTAACGATTTATAATATTTGTGATTTCGGATACAATAACAACAGCCAGCTGGCCCGTGTGTAATAATTATTAATTGATTAATAAATTAACGGTCACCGTATTTTTTGTTTGAAGTGCAGCTGAATTCGTATGATCGTATCGGCTTAATTTCACACAGCTTGGGCTCTAAAATTACCTTCATAGCAATTATAGGTCCTAAAAGAGCCCTAGAAATGCCATAAATATGAATAAGAGCAATAACCATGCACTCTGAAGGCATTTGCGGTCTGAAACAAGAACTCAACTATCCCTTTAATACGACAAAACGTTGGTCAAGTGTCGGTCGGTTTTTCTGTCCATGTGGAGTCCACTTGTCGATGTAACTGAGGTATCATTGTTTGCACATTGCCCCTCGGTTCCGTATGCATTGTCTCATTACATACTTAATGGGCATGTAATCTATTGCTACCTCATTCTTGCCTTGCTATTGATTTTCTAATGGTAACCGACTTCCGTTTGCAAACAGCGTATTATGGCGACCGCACATGATTTATCTCGCTGTATTGCCTCTCAAGGAGCCTTTACAGGTACATAGAACGCTTTGGCGTTACATTTGTTTTGTTTTGTTTTTTTTTGTAAATCAGAGGTGACCTCTTAAAAAGCAAACTAGATTGTGTTGAGTGAGATAAATATTGAATTGTATATTTTGTTTAAACCCGATTGTTTACAAATGAATTGATTAAGTACCATGGTATGAAAACGTTAATCCAAAAACACCATACTTGAATACAAAAGAAACAGCAGAAAGTTAAGATGAAAACAAGTTTCTCAAACTGTTAATGTGCATTATCGAACTGAAAAAGGCACTATCCAACGGGACAATAACTTCAAGTAATACGACAGCTAGGTGGCTTAAACTACTTGAAATAAATTTAAAAAATGTAGATGTAGAATGCTTAGAAGCTACATATTGATCCATCCTGCGTACAAGTACTCGCAGCAAAAACCTTATTTTTTTTGGGGGGGGGAAATGAAGGTCGTTGCTACCAAGAGTGGTCAAGCCAAGACCATTGTTCAATGTACGTAGGATCTTCCTCATGGTTACATGTTGTCCAATCGTTTATTTCATTTAATCAATTGTTCTGATGGTTCAGATTTGGTACCAACTGGAAATTAGTGCATTCGTTAAAAAATGGGAAGAAAGTAAAACAAGAAAATAATAGGAAGAGAGTAAAACAAAAACATTAATGATTGTAACAAAAGAATTTAACTTCTTTGCTTTTGAAAATCTCAAAATATATTAAACATCAATTATTGTTATAAGGTTTGATTTATAATAATAATAATAATACTCAGTTGTATATAGCGCTTATTTGAATCAATAAGCGGCTTACCGTTGTGCTGGCATTGCGGTGCTCTAGCATTTCAAAGAATTAATTCCTGCCAGATACTCATTAACATCACTTGGGAAATTGTATTTGACGTTAAAAAGGAACAAACTAGGGAAATGCGTGGACGTGTGTAAGCTGTAATGCTTTAAAGAAATTATTCACAAAGGGCTTAAGATAAATCCTTCCAGATTACGTTTTCTTAGAAGTACACAATTGATAAAACACGCATCGAAATATATTGAATTATATCGAGTTTACGATTAAATTCTTAATCTGGAGATCCATATTAGGAAGAGCAAGTACAAACATACAAATACAGGTGATTCGAATATTAAAGGTACATTCTGTTTAGGTTGATATAGATAAGTATTCTTTTAACATTTGTTTTAAAAGGATAGTTGAGTTCTGTTTTCAGACCGCAAATACCTTCAAAGTGCATGGTTATTGCTCTTATCTTATCTATGACATTTCTCTGCCCTTTTAGGACCTAAAACTACTATGAAGGTAGTTTGATAGCCCAATCTGTGTGAAATTAAGCCGATACGATCATACCAATACAGCTCCACTTTCAACAAACATGGTGACCGCTAATTAATTAATTAATGAATAATAATAATACATTGGGCCGGCTGGTTGTGCGTAATGCAACTAACATGAAAAATCCAACATCGGCAATGGCTGAAATTCAACGTAAAAGGCGCTATTTTTTAAACGGCTTTTTTTCTTCAAAATATTGAATATTTGTGGTGGTCCATAAATATTAGAAATCGATATATTTATGGATATTTTAGCCGTCTCTAAACCGATTTTGATCAAACAAGGATGATTTCGTTGTTTAAAACGTTTATTCGAACTTGCCACTCAGTTTTTTCGTTATCTTACAAAAAAAAATATTTTGTGTAGCGCCCTCTGCAACAAAACTCAACTTTCACTGTAATTTTCGCCCTTTTCTAATAATCCTGCATGAAAATGAACGGCTAACATTTGAAATATTAAACAATGTTAAGCGCATTTACACTAATTTTTCTGATAGTTGATCCTTAAATGCAGCAATAGGTATTTACCGGAGTATTTCGGATTTGAGACTAGACCGCAGTGTAAGCTTGAAGAACCGTCGATGCATGGCATGTGAAAGTTTATCTGACCTCAGTGTAAAACAAGAAGATCGTCCATACTACTGTATTAATTCATACTTTAATTTCATTTTCATTTATTTCCACAGATTCATAAAAGACGGTATAAATTGCAATAAAATATAAAAGCATTACAACAAAAGATGAACCTGCATAGGGGATGATAAAAAACAACAGAGACATAAATAGATATTACATGCAAATCTATATGTGGGGTGAGCAGTAGTGGGTTGGCGGTACCAAGAAATATAATATATATAGAGGAAATGAATGATATACAGGAAAGAAATAGTGAGAAAGATGGAAGGTATACGAATCAGAAACAATAATTATACATTTATTAACAATGGTAATAATCATAATGATAATACTACTGATAATAACAATGATGAGGGTATTAATAATGGTAAAAATAATAATAACAATGATTATACCTGAAAATGTTAGGAAGAGAGTTAAACTTATAAATAGAGGTTCATACAGAAATCATCAATAAAGTAAAAACCTAGTAATTTAAGGTATTTTTACTTACTTTTAATAAAGTTTTCATATATCACTTTGATAAATGTATATCCTAGATTAGGTATCGTCTATTAAAAATAAAATGCGAATTATATAACCGGTGTCATACAAAATGATCTGTCTAAGATGCATCCCAAAATAGACTGTCGATTCCACTTAATAATAATAATACCTTTGTAGGACTCTTAACATTCATCGCATGATGCTTTCAAGGAAAGCAACCTAATACAATATTGTTTTTCCTGGTCTGTCTATATTACACACAAATCAGCTTCTTGCAACCATTAGATTCTCTTTATATTACCCCGTCCCTTGAAAAAGACCAGTTATGGTCACGCAATTGCATTGTGAAAGAAACGTTGTCAAATCGATCAGAAAAGGTTGATCATCTAGCATATAAGTATAAAGCCTAGTACTTTTGGTGTGTACTGCAAGGTTCTGCAATCATCATCAACATGATAAGAAATTTGACCCAGAGTTAGTAAAGTTTTTATTTAAATTATTTATGAAATATTGCCTTCAATTTATTTTGTTTTGTTTGCTGCCAAAAAGCCCTTTTTTGTAACATATTTTAATTATTGTCTGTGTTGTTAAATATCTTCCATGTTTCTTCCATGTCCTGAATGGGGCAGTTTAAGAAATAAAACGAACAAAACAAACAAAAATGGTACAAATACAACGTTTGGCGTATGTGCCCCTTCCCCTTTGTCTTTTTGCGCCTCCTTCAAATGCCGTCCGTCTCAAAAGACAGTATAGACCTTTAGATTTACACGACGAGAACGTGGACGGCCACGTATGACATCCTTTTAAGGTAATGTGACGTCCTTGTAAGGCACTGCAGGGCACAGCCCAGCTAGTGCCCTAACACAAACAGTCCATGCTCTCGTCGTGTAAATCTTAACGTCCCTAGTGACTGTGCAAGAGGCTAGCCTGAATGGAAGAGAAAGAAACTATCTTGGGGATAACTTGTCCATCGTCGCGACAATAATTCAAAGACTTTGTAATTGTCTGACCGTGAATCTGAGATCATTTGGGAGCCCTAAATCTTAGCACCCTTCAGTCTCCATCAAGTTTATGTCAGACGAGATAAATACAGATTATCGCTGCCTCGGATTATTAAAACGGTGCCTTTTTAATCACCATTCTCTACTGGATCTCTTGAGACTTGGTTGATGATACTCGACAAGGCATTTATTTTGGTAATACATTATCTAATTTCTGTCATTGATAACTTGTATTACTGAGAATCCCTTTCAACTGTACTGTGAAAAGGTTCGGCAATATTCTAGCAACACTTTGCCCAACGTTGTGCCAATAGTCAACCCAACCATCTATTTGGCAATATTGTGCCCAGTGGTATTGGTAAACGTAAGTTCCCAAGTTCAACGTGCATAATATTGTTTCGTATTTTGACCAACATTTGGGCAAAGATATGACCCTTCAACTGCCCGACTACGGTAACCCACTTGTTAGAAAAATCTTTACCAACTGCTGGGCAAAATAGGAAAATATTGCCCAATAGATGGTTGGGTTGACTATTGGCAAAGTGTTGGAAAATATTGCCCAACCTGTTCACAGTGTGTGTATTGTGTGTTTAAAAGATGAATGTGGGATTTGTGTTATATTTGTAAAATAGTGATACTATGTTATAAAAGAACGCCATGTGTCGATTTCTATGACCCCATAATATTTCACATCATCTAATAGTGTTTAGTTTGCATTTCAAAGGCCGCATAGTACTACATAATACCATGAACACCTCTTCTCTCTGAGAAGTGGATTAAAATAAACTAATGAATCGGCCATATTCCACTAACAGCCGGGCTCACGATTAATTGCGCAAAAAGAATTTCCGTTTCGGTTTAATAAAATTTGGAGTGGACTATTAGGCTATTATATAATATATTATGAGAGGAATTCGTTCCTATATGGCTTACGTATTAAAGAGGCCTTCCGTTTGAAATAAGTACTGGTGCTTCAATCAAAAATTATATTAAATATTCGTAACGTATTTGACTATTTTCTTTGTTATCACTATGTATTGCAGTTTCGAACCCTTCCCGCATGTCATTGTAAATTTAGATGTTGTTTTATGTTCTTCTTTTTTTCTGTGCATTTCTAATCAATCTATCTTCTCTGTCTGTATATCTCCCTGTTAAACAAGATGGACGAGAAATAAACATGAAATTTATTTTTGCCCATTTAATTTTGTTTTTTTGACACTCTTGTATCGTGACAATTTAACTGTTCGTGAGATATCAACAGGCTTTTCGTCCATGGAACACTCTGTACATGCATTTTCCGCCACTTCAGTAACAATCTGAACGACGCTCGACGACCGAACCCATTGAACAACTAAATAGCAGTGACGCACATACACATGAGTAGGCAATCAAAATATAATTACCATATTCAAGGTGATAGTTAAGAGGTTCTCCTTTGTATCCTCCTTCATACTCATGATAATTTATTTGCTAATATGTTTAAATTATAGCATGCTGGTAATTTCAAATGCTTTATGTATTAATGTATCGCATCCCGTCCTAATTATAGCAATGTGCAATGCCATCATATGAAATGATTTCACAAAATATATAACACAATCAATGAAAAGGTGTTTGCTCTTTTGGATCGCATGCTACGTAATAGCTGGAAAATAATTCAGAAATATTGTTTGAATTCCCCCCCCCC
>BEXV01000613.1:72195-88224 GCA_003118195.1 Hemicentrotus pulcherrimus | reverse complement strand
TTTCGTGCGACAAAGTCCGGCCCGAGAATTGTGAAAAAAGGGGTGTATTTTACTTTCACCCGGAGATTTTTTTTAAAAGGGGGTGTTTTTTCTTTTTTTCTCTCATCTCTTTGGAATCCTGAGAATTTTTTCCGAATTAAGGGGGGTACATTGAGCATTTTTCCTGATTTAGGGGGGTCTCCAAGGAAAAGTCTGCGAAAAGCCCGCGAAAGGGGGGTTCGAGAATGTTGGCATTCCTCAGATAGGGGGTGTTTTCAAAAAGAGGGAACGAGCATATGCGTACCCTAAATAACACTGAGTTGGGGGCCGGGCAGTAAGGCTATTATTTTGAAACACTTCCCCGTCGGAATAAAATGCAATATTGTTATTAATGTAATCCAAGTACAAAATCATTCAGAAACAGATATGAAATAAATATATTAATGAATAAATAAATAATACATGAGTAAAAAAATATTTAAGAAAAATAGATGAGTAAATAAAAATACAATTGGATATAATATGTTTGGAAATGCGAATCTTCAGATGCCTTCCTTGTTCTTTCCTGGTTTTTTAAAATCAGAATTCTTGTTTCGATGAAAACAGTTTAGCTGCGTATTACTACCGTTACCTTTAAGATGATGCAATGAGATGATAGATACTACTGTCAAGTAAAACAAGACAAATTGCGTATAGGATGACATTTCAGACAGTATCACAGCTCACATTTTAAGCAACGGTATTTCCCCTTTTTTGCCCAGGCTAATCTAAAAAGATTATTTAGATTTTATTTCGCTAGCTCGTGACATTTCAGGATTTCACAAAGATTATCGTGTCTATGTTTGTAATTGGTTGCTTAAAAGATGATTCATAGCCGTATTCTGAAAATCTTCGTTATATCAGTTATTCAACTGATGCAGATGATTTGTGCTGGAAAGACATCACCTGCAGTGACGGAGCTGGTGGTGGTGATGGGGCAATGGCGTATATCCAGCATTATGTGAAGCTACAGTAGCTTCTCCTTGAAAGGGTCAGGACAAGAAAGAGTGAAACATGTTCTGGAGCAACAAGAAGGGATCTGTCCCAATCCATTTACCGAACTGAACCGAACTCGGCGTGAATGCCGCCCCTTTTTGATCATTTTGTTTGTGTATACGCCACTGGGGCATGCACATCTTTATGTTTAGGGTGGAGGATCGAATAGCTTTTCAAAAAGACCAGTATTAGAGTATGCAGGGACTTGTTTCTGGAATCATAACAGGGGCTTTCATACCGGGTCTTGTGTAGAGTTGTGGAGTGATGCGTACCGACTACGCCGAGCGTATGCAACCCTACGCCGGCCTACTTAACTGCACGCTGAGTACGCAAATGGGTACGCAAGATGAACGCACAAAATTAAACATGTTTTTTTTTTTTTTTCGCGTACCTTCGGCGTAGACACTATACACAGAAAGTACGCAATTCTACGCAACACTACGCTACTGTACACCATCCCTACGCGACACTACGCTACTGTACGCTATGCCTACGTAATTGTACGCCACCCTACCCTACGATGCTGATGGTGAATGTTTATGAACTGTGAATCATAAGAACTTTTTAATCAGTGTTTCAGGGCGATCAAAAACCGTTATCTTGTGATTATGTCCATGTGTAATAACATGCCTTGTTAAATTACATACTTTATTTTTCAGAGTGTAAGAAGGAGTAAATCAGATTTAGGCTATTGCTATCATTATGGTAATCATTACTTTGTGATTCGACTAAAGTTTTTTAATTTGTGTTAGTTATTTTCATTTTAACCTCACGGTTTAAATTTCACAGTGTTAGCAGGAATTCAAATGTCAGAGTTTTCTTTTCCGACGGTCATTATTACTGAAATTATAACTTCATGATTAAGTTATACGGTAGTTATGTTCATTTTTTAATAACATGTAAACGTCTTTCAAATGTCACCATTTTCAAACTGATTAATTATTTATTTATTACCTCATGATAAAGTTATAGTTGTGTAACAACATGCAACCGTTTTTGTAAATCCAGAGTGTCAGCAGGAGTGTGCTTGATACACTTCTTCTTAAACAAAACTGTACATTAGTGCATTAAAGGTGAAGTATTTACAAGAATGCCAGTCATGTTTGTTTCTTCCACATCTATTTTAAATTTTCTTTGATCCACTCATTTGTCTTCAATTTTTTACAAATAATCTCGCCCTTTTAGTATTTTGGTTTTGGAATCAGCATTAAAGTGTTGTAATACTTGAATTTTTAACTCTGAAAAAAAATGATAGGAATGTAAAGGGCATTACAGTATTTCCTTTTATATACCTTGATGTAAACTTGGCAGGTATGATTATTTTGAAGGAAATTTTATATTTTTGATTACATGTGTGCGCTCTCCATGAAAAATAAGGTGTTTCTTTGGCTTTATTTTGTATTCTTAATATTACAAGGTATTTCTGACTTGCATGTTTTGTTTTGTTATAGTTTTTTTCAATTTGCGATTTTGACATTTCAGGCTGTCGAAATAAGATTATAAAAAAGGAATAAGATTCACAAGCTGATGCCTTATGCGAAATGTTATTATGTTTTGTGCAAATCTGTGTGTATGTGTATGGGTTTATTTGCTTGTGTGTATGGTTGTGGTCCTGTTTTTATGTTTGTAGTATAATTTTGTTTGATGGAAACGAGGGCCGAGGGCCCAACCAATTGTAATTCCAACAGCAGTCATGTGCTCTGGACAGCAGGCAGCAGTGGATTGAGGGGCAATACACTAGTTTATAAAGCGCCAATAGCGACACTAGCGGCTCCTACGAGCGCCTATCGCATTTTTACACGGCGCTTCCGCACAAAATAAGCAACCGTACGCAGTCCTACGCAACCGTTAGCAACCCTACGCCAGGCCTACGAAAGCGTACGTAACCCTACACCAATAATGCATACGCCGTAGGTACGCACGGACTACGCCGAATGATAATTTTTGTTTATGAGTACGCAGCCTAACTTTGGCGTACGCAACACTACGCAACTCTACGCAGACCCGGTGTGAAAGGGGCTTTTCAATTCTATATTGACGCGGTCCAAAGTGGGGCATTCTGTTTCGAAACCGGAAATTATGAAAGGGATAACGTTACGCAAACGCTTACACTTGTATTCAAGACGAAGAAGACTCGTCTAGTCATGTTCTGCATAATATAAAATGGAATGATAGATTCGAAGCGTGGCAACTGTGTAGAGGTCTCAACCGGGTCGAGTAAAGAAAAAACAACACCAATGCACACAAACGCTTATCTTTAAAGGTTGATGCGAGAGAAGCTAAGGTTGCCATTACAAAAGAGCAAATCAAATCTCGCGTCTAGGGCTCAGCTAATATTATTACCTCTCCATTTTATTCAAATGCACGAAATCAATGCAAATAAGTCAGAAATTGGATTTGGACTGAAATAACAATTTATTTATTTCTGATATTTATACAGGGTTGCACATTTCACCAATTCGGTGGTCTTTCATGAGGCCATGTTTGGTAAGAATAAAACAAATAATAGCAGCAAAGACAACAAAAACAAATATACGATGTATAAAGGCTGGTACAAGAAGATGTGGAAAAAAAGTCATTTGTGGCAGCAAATTTCTGAAATTTGGTATAGGATTTCCCGGCCAAATTCGCGAGATTGTCATTCAAATGTATTTGTCCTCCATTCAAATTCGACGGCTTTAGTGCAGTCAGGTATATCTTGGGTTTATTTTCCCTTTTCTAGTTTTCAAATCTGTGGAATTTTTGTTAGAATATACGTATGTTTCATTTAAATTAATGACAATGTGCTTCTTTCGCTTGTTGGTCATTCGAATTGGCGCAACACGATTTTCTGACAAAGCGACGGTGTACTTTTAGCATTCTAATTTATTTGTAGCATTCAAATTAGCACTTTGTGCACTTAAATTGATGGTCAATATACATTACTCGTTTATTACACACTTTTTATAGCTCATTCTCCTTCTTTCAAGATGGTTTATTCATGTGTTTCTCATCATATTTCATTTTCTTGCATTTATACACTTATACTTTATTAGATTTATCTGATATTCGTCAGCATTCAAGTTTGATTATAAAGAAGAAAAAACGACTTGCATCTACGGATCTGATGGTCTCAGTATATTTGTAAATGTTCATGTAAGGAAGTTGTTTGTTTTATGTTTCATCATAAATTTATCATAATGTCATCATAATTTCAATATAGAAGAAGGCTACAATATTGTGACTGGGGTAGGGACTAGAGTCAACAATTTGAACATCATTGATTCATTATTTAGCCATGTCTTTAGCCATCGATCTGCTGGCGGGCAAGTAAACTTTGAAACTCTTTAAGAAAAACAGAGGGGTGTGCTGGGTATAAGAGACGATGTGAATTACTTTTGTAAAATTCCGAGTCTGTATTAAAAAGGGGCGATTGAGGGTTACCCCACCTTTCCCGGGTATATGAACTTGTCTGTGCAGAAATGGGCCCTTGATTTCGCCCCTTCTTTACTTTATGTCTGACTACACCCATCTGCATTGTCCTGAAAATAAATAAATGGAATAACAGCTTATACCCCAAAGGCAAATCATGCATTTTAACTGCATTATTTAAAAACTGTAAAAGTTTGTTGCAATTCTCCCCTTACATTCCTAACTTGAATAAAAATATTACGAATACGAATGACAAGTTTTAATTTGAATGATAAAATTAACGCTTCGACAAGTGAATATTAATTTGAATGCTAGTTGAGCAGTTTCTAAATTGAATGACAGATCCTGGAAACCCTTCGACCAAAATCCTAAATTAAATACAACAACCGGAAAATTGAATGATTCTTGGCATGGCAAAGCCTATCTGCGCTTACTTAAATGCAAAGTAAATGAATTCGAATGACAAACACGCGAATTTGGCCGGGAAATCCTATATTATTAGACAGAATATGAATCGAAATTGATATGAAGAAAAAAAAGTCATTCTTTTACGCCTTGCACCACAATTAATACCATACACGGAACTGTTCCCGAAAATCACACCACTCTTAATTAATTTCGTTGGACGCTTTAACAACCCCATCTCCTCAATTTATGCGTCGTCCTTTCTCAATCGTGTCTATACCTGTTTTGCATTTGTTATACACACTGATCTCTTTATGACGTTGTTCAGTCGTTGCTTGATAATCGGACGTCGCATTATTCATACGTTTACCTATTTGGCAGGTAACTCTAGCGGTCCTCCAGTAAGATAGGTTGCTCCCGTTTCATCCCACGAGATTGTGAGCTTAAATTTGGAGAGCAATATCCGGACCAGGACAACATGTTGAAATATTTCAAGTCTTCTTTTATCATTAGAATAACGGGGGCGTGTGTGTGTGTGTGTGTGGGGGGGGGGCGTCTTTTATTAATGTGTTTACGTGTTCTTCATTTAAAGTCAATTAAAATTAAACCTTTATTTTTATATTTTTTGGGGTGGGTGAGGTTGAGCCCTAAGCCCCCTAAAGAACCACCACTGGTGTTTTCATATCAACCATGCGTTCCAGGTATATGATACATATTAAAGAGAATAAGACATACTATCGCCCTTATTTTCTATGATCAATCCGTTTCAAGCCATTTATAGAAGGAACATATTGCAAATCAATAATAAATAATTTTGGGGAATGGGTTTTCAAATATAGAGATATACTTACATACCCAGTTACCTGACATTATAACAAAAATGAGTGTGCATATAAGGAATTATTAACCTTTATTTGTAAAAGATTTATGACCAAAATTCAAGAGTGACGTTAACAAAGAAAGAAAAAACAAGCAAACAAAAAACGAAATTATTAAAAATAACGAAACTGACAACATCACTCATTATTCATAAAAACAACATGTTGTTTCCTTTTACTGAAATCAAGTTTCTAAATAGCACTATCATCTTTAATGTGTGAAAGTTTAATTGCATTTTCGACACGGCGACAACTCAAGCATTGGCATGGTGCAAATGAACAATATACGATGGTTTGTACGAGTCATGTTCTTTAAACGTGAAATTTTGATATGTGTTTCAATATTTGTGAGGAAATGCGAAAATATAAAGTGATATCATTATTTGTATTTTTGTAAACATGAAATGATTGAGGGGAAGTATGACAATCGTCATATTTGACGAACCGTTTGTTTTGAATTGAATAATAATGTTATTTCTGGACAACTTGGTTTTCGTTTTGACACTGCGAGCCTTGATTTGGATTGCAACAGATTGCTATACAAAACGTACTTGTGTCTTATCTCCCATCGAATGACGATTAAATGGAGAGAAAGGGGAAGAAGGATAGAGTGAAAGTGGGAGAAAAGGATAATGAGAGAAAAGGGGTTAAGGAGAGAATGAGATAAAAAGAGAGGAAGAGAAAACGAGAGAAACGGAGATCAACGGGCTCGTGAAAACAAAGCGACACGAAAAAAACATATTCCCGTCTCACCCCAGTCAGTAGCCTAAACTTGCATAACTTCCATTTAAAATGCTCTTGTTCTCTTAGCAGTCACCATCAACAACAAAAACAAACAAACTTCAAATTGTATTTCCCTTGTTTTTTAGAATACTTCCATTTTTCATGATTCAACTACTATTATATAATGCAATACAAAATGTACGGATATACCAACATGAAATGTGAATCGTCAGACATGGCGGTTTCGTAAATACATTACTATTTATGGAGGCGAAATGGGAAACGAACCCTTACACTTTATTACAAATTTATAAATACCTGCAGCTTTGTTGTGGGTCAAGAGAATGGAGAAAAGCGATAGGAAGACACTTGTTGAAGGCCTCAGTGAGGAACAACGATTGTTAAACGCCAATACCATCTTGTCTCCTGTCGTCTTGCACCCTTGCTATCATCCAAGTTTCAGATTGAATTTGGTCACTGTGGCAAGACGGTAGGAGACAATCATCCAACGTAGTAATCACACGAATTCTAGTCCTTCTCACATGTGTGTAGGTCAGCGTAAACGACTGTAAAACTAAATGCTCGGCTAAGTGGTTCTCCTCGATGCAGAGTATAAAGCGTATTCATTTCATCCTGTTTACCTCTGGCGTGGTATTCATCTTATTAGTAGAGGGATAATGGCAACGAGCAATGGTACATTATCTGGATGAGAGCATGGGGAGTTAGTGGGCAGTGACGTGTCGAACATGTTGGGGGCGTGCTATTCTTCTCGCGATTTTTTTTTTGTTGAGATGCAACAGGTTGATTGTGAGCAAAAAAATACGCGGTGTATAAAGTGACAAGCGGGTAGATTTATCCTTATTATTCTACTACTAATTCAATTACTACTACTTCTGCTACTACTACTTCTACTACTACTACTACTATTACTACTACTATTACTACTACTGCTACTACTACTACTACTACCATAACTACATCAACCTACACTTATTACTACTACTATTGCTACTTTTACTATATTACTACTACTACTACTACTACTACTACTACTACCACCACAACTACATCTAACTACAATTATTACTACTACTACAAATACTAGTACAATTACTACTACTACTACTACTACTACTACTACTACTAAAACATTCTCCTCCTTTTCTCCTTATTCTATTCCTTTTTTGTTCAGGCACTGAACATCAAATATACTTTGTCTCGATTGCAGATAATTGCAAGCAAATTGATACAAGTGAGATGGGAAAGGGACGGTCCCTAAAAATGCGGGAATAGGGTCATCGACAAAAGTGTCTCCCTGTAGACAGACTGTGCATGGTGGCGACAGCCCATTAAATTAACGATCCCCCGAGCCCAACCAAAGGACCGAGTAATTGAAAATAATGTACTTTTCAAAATATCTTTAGGCATACATGCATCGTTGGATTAACAAGATTCCCTAAGCACCTTGAAAAATCCATCCGAAATTTCTTTAAATAACCTCAATACATGTTTAATATTACTTTAATCAAGTCTGAAGAATGGCGTATTGAAGTATTTTTTAAGCACCAGTAACACCTTGCATACGACCCGGGTGATTAATCCGTTGTTACGAAGGGATTGGGGAAGGGGGGAATTTGCAGTGGGAAGGAAAAAAAAACATTTACAATGACGCCCTCAATCGAGCGAGATAATCTATATTTAGCAACGTGAAACTTTGCAAAATGTACCACTTTAGAACATAAATAGTGTGTTGCAGCCCCCCTCCCAATCCTGCCGGGGAAACAAAATTATAGGTAATGTATTAACTAACTCCTGCAATTTCCGATGGGAATCTCCTTTTTTTTTAATACAACACTAACATTTTTTAAAAATCTAACTCATCGGAAATTATCTAGGTATTATTACTGATGACACGTCATTTGTAAGGTAATATTGCATGATTATGGTTAGATTTGAATGCATGAGTTTTATATTGATTGCCAATTGTATAAAGCGCAAAATAATATCAATGCATTTCCACTGCAGGCCGGTGTCAACGTAAAACAAAATACTTTCGGATTCAGATACAATACAAATAAAAGAGAAACAGCGTCGCCCCCCCCCCCCTCCCTCCGACAGAGACATAAAGACAGTCACATTAAAGTGTCTTCAAATTCGTCCTGTATACATTCAAGATAAAGGTGAATTCTAGTAATGCGATTGCATCGTGGAAGAAAAGGTGTGGAATGGATCTGAAACAACTGATCATGTAGCATGTAAGTATCGGTATGCACTGCAAGGTTAAGGAGTCATCATAAGCACAATACATTTGGCCCAGTCTTGGTAAAGTAACAACCACTGTACACAGAAAGATGCATATGGGACTACACAAACGGTGTCGGGGCTAGTACTTCATTGATTTCCTTATCTTTATATGCCCATTACTCAGCCAGTACACATGTTCTTCCAAAATTGTTTGGCACTTGTCATTTATTTGTAATCTTGAACAATAAGTGTAAGTTTTGTTTGATTCTGTGAGATTTTTTGTTTGTTTTTGTTTTGTGTTAAACAAGAACTAAAGTTTATGTTTATTAATTAAAAAGGACGCCTTTTACCCTTTTTTAACAGATAAAGACCAATGCAGCAGATCTCCTACATTATCTACTTCGTCGCCCTCAGCTCACCCAAAGCTGTTGAAGTGAAGAGCAAAATTAAGACGCCTATTGCTTTTTACGTCAAATAGTCAAACGAGCAAAATGCATCAAGATGGACACTTAAGTGCTAGTGTGGTTGGTCATTGTGGAGGCGGTCTACTTATCGACTGTATTATGCAGGATGTAATTAAAGTTTGATTACGATATGTCAAAGAGGCAAACATGGGAGGCCGTTCTTGCTTAAAGACTGGAGCTGACGTATAGCATAGTCCGTATGTATGACCATTATAATATCTACAGTTAAAAACTAAATTAGTCACATTTGATGGTTGTTGTGTTTTTCGTATTAAACTCAAGATTAAAACGTAGACTGTTTAAATTAGGGCCTTTATTGAATAATTTTAGGTGTACGCTTTGATGTGTCACACTTTCAAGATACATAAATCGGGACAAATAAATTTGTCATATACTTACAAAATGACACACTAGGTAAGGGTATACATAACGTAGTTATTAATTGTAAATATGTTTTGACACGATCTCACATATTTCCGAGAAAATGGCAATTCATATTTACTAGCACGTTAGATATTGATAATTTCAAATATGTTAATGGCATAAATAATCTAAACATGATGTCTCGAGTGAATACATTATTGATTTGATAATTTGGTCGTCTAGGTGATTTCTCAAAGGTCCTTGTAATCCTTTTGTGTGCGAATTTATTGTGTTTAAAGAGATGAGGTTTATTCGCTATTTTTATTTTCTTTACCCGGATTTCATTTGGCTAATGAACCCTTAACTCTCCATAATGTGAAAATGTAACATTTGTCACATTATGCACAGCGGAACTAAGGAGGATCAAGATGTGTTTATGAAGAGGAGGAAAACTGTATACTGTATTATTAAAGGCACACTGACATACTTAAAGCTACTTGCTCCCTCTATATAGAACACTTCCCCAATCGGTGCCTGTTGATCCCCCATGATCCTCTTTTTCTTATGTTAAATGAGAGCTGAGTTAATGAGATAGCCACCTGTCACAGTGACCTCGATGGCTCTCTGTGTGGTCTAATCCCTTCTGGCCCAATTGTGGTGACGGTCTTTAAGGCATAATACATGTAAATCGAAGTCTGAGGTTTACTTAAAACCAAATAATCCGAATGTTAGCATCTTTTTCGTAAGTCACGATAATCTATTTCTGACAGCACAGTCCATATATCTTTTAAAGTGAAAATAGCAACAGCAGCAGCAAAAGCATCATCCCAAAACCAAAACCAACACACACAAAAGTCGTCAACGTCGATACTTCCTACTACATCTACTACAACTACTATAACTTCTTTATTTACTACTTATGCTACTACTTCTATTATTCTACTACTTCTACTACTTCTACTACTACTAGTAGTAGTACTGCTAGTCCTCCTATTTCTACTACTACCAAATGCTGCTGCTACTACTACTACTACTACTACTACTACTGCTGCTGCTGCTGCTATAGGTAAACCGTTTTCATCATACAGTATATATAGTTTCCTTGTTTGGTTGAGGGAGTATCACTGAGCTGATTGGAGACCCCAAAAAGTGTACTTTCCTCTGACAAATGTAATGAGGTCACAATAACACATGTGAATGCGTAGCGAGGAGCATGTCATATATTGTCACCTTTTCAAATCGTGCGGCGATTTTCGCCCACTCGTTCGTTCGTGTCTCCTCAGATCAAGATTAATGTATCTTGATCTGAGGAGTAGTTGCTACATCAGGCCGTGTCAGAGATGTTGCCCCCATTGGAGATAGGACTCGTGTAGCGTGCCCCCATTTAAAACAATTATACAATAACAATTAACAATACATTTAATTAAAAGAATGAAACTATTAAAATTACTCTCAAGTTAGGGTAAAAATATTATATGTACATGTATATATTAAGAATCACTTGATTTATCGCCCACTGGCAGTCTGGTATATGTAAATGATGGTCACGAGGGCGCTTTTACCCTATTTTCGGAATTTTAATGGGACGCATTGTTATTTGGAGAAAAAAAGGCCACATGGGAAAAAAAGACGCTCAATTATTGATGACATCGCTGGAGGGGATCGTTTGAAAATGAGAGGTCGTGTTTCGTTACAAAATGTGCTAATTTAGTTGCATGATGCAAATACTTTCCGTCAGTAGGTGTTTTTGTTATATATTTTATTTTTCTTCTTTATTTTCCATTTCCCCCTTTGTTTTCTCATGTTATGGATCAGTCGACCCCTTTTCTGTTTTCACGTTAGTCATTGCGTGTGTTCAAGACTATCTCTCTCTCTCTCTCTTTCTTGCTTTTTATTTCTTTCTTTCTCTCTCTCATTTTCCTTTGTAATCGCTCTCTCTCTTGGTTATATCAACTTTCTCTATGTATAAATGTTTGAAAATAATTTTGTTCTCGTATAATATCTTTATGATGCATTTTCAGTGCTACATTTAATATGCCCCTCTTCCCGTCAACTCAATTTATATTTCTTCTCAGTTTCCATTACACACACACTCTCTCTCTCTCTCTCTCTCTCTCAATCTCTTCTTTTTTCTCTCTCATTTCACTTATCAATTTCTTCCCGATTTCGTCGTTCCCCTTTGTCCCTTTTTTCACTTAAAAATATTTTCATTTCAGTTCACCATTCCCTTAGTTTGTTATATTAATACACCAGTGACAACAAAATGATAGATCGTTTCCAAATTTAATAAACAGAGGTATACGACAAAGGGTGTCATGCTCTCAAAATGCCAATCTCTAACGATTGCTTAAAGGAGGTTCCTCGGTGAGTATTTGAAACCGTTAAATTCAGTTTTAAGCTTCAGAATCTGAACTGCACTAAAGTTATTATAAATAGTGGGTACGTAAATTTTGCAGAAGTATTGATCACAATGTTACTATAGGCATTCAATTTTCAACTCCTCCATTCAAATCTAACTATAATCATGCAATTATGCTTCACAAACTAAGACGGGGAAAACAAAATTGTAAAAGCAAGTTTAGTCAGTATTTATTCAGGTTAAAAATGCATTCCCATGTTAAGCATAGTCTCGTATGGATTTCCATTTAAAGTATATCTAGTTTATTTCAATACGAAGAAGTCTTGTTACTGTAAAAAGTGATGCATCAGGAAAATGATATTCATTATTAAGTCTCCCCCACGCGGTGCTATTTCTCTTTGGACGAGATTGATGGAAAACACAGAATGATGTACATATACATTGTCCTTCGCGTTGAAATATTCAGTGGCATACCGCCGACTCGGATTGGACAGGCTTTAAGATAGTTGCACAATTGTATGATACGAAAACAAAATAAACGAAGCTAGAGAGAGAGAGAGAGAGAGTGTGAGAGGGAGCTGGCTTTGATCCCATTGAACCCCATGCTTTGTCATGTTTGAGCCATAATTGACAGAACTAATGCTTGCTCTTCGTTGTAATATTTTCACATCAACGTTTTATTTCATCTTGGTAAATGACCCTTGTATGTACTCCAAAGTGTGATGCCCAAATCCTGAGGAATTTTTAAATTGCTAATATCTTAATAATGATAATAATAATAATAATATCTTGGCAACTGACAACTCATATTCTTGCAGTGAGGTGTGATTCTTGTATTTGTTGTGTATTTAACCCGTTGACTAATGACTTTTCTAATTCCCATAGACTTAACACAGGGACCACCAGGTTCCAGTAAGAAATGGGTTAAGTAACTTTTGTTGGATTGTATGATGTTTTGTCACGATATTGTTGAATAGGACACAATTTGTTAAAGAAATAATCGCTTGCACGTCGGATTTATGAACTGGGAAGCTGATATTTGGGAAAGAGCGTGTACTATATACCACTCTAACCACCGCCCCNCCAACACATATACACACCTACTCAAACTAGGAACATACGGTTATCATGACATTGCGCGTGTGTTTATTTTTTATTCGACCTACCATACAATAGGTCATTGGCATCGACGGAAGGCATCATCTGTATTTAGCGAAAGAAAAACATTTTAAATACAACAGAAATTGTGATTGACCCCACGTACACAAATCGAAAGTTGGTTGGCCAAAGAGAGAGAAAAAAAGCTACGACCTCTTCATATTTTCTGATTTGGTTCAACTGGTGCACGAAATTGATGTAATCATCTCTTCAGTCATCTGAATTCTCGTCACTATATTTTGTGATGGCGCTCTTCATTACTGCATTTATTGACGACAAGATTTCCTTCCTGTACCTTGCATTTCTGAGCCTTTACTTGTTGAAATATTTAAAATAAGGATGGCAAGGTTTTGATGAAAAAACATAATCAAGTGTGTAATTTGGTCATGACAAATAGGTATACATGTTAATTGCAATTCTGTACATTCAAATATGTTGTCAACAGGAATTAAACGTTTCGTGTCACCCAACCCTCAATAAATCGCAGAATATTCATATGATTCCACTCGTGTTAACATACCGTGTTTAACACGTATGGACATATCGTTCCTAACATTTCGCGAGCGAGCGAAAAAAAAACAAAAAAAAACAAATGACATTTAAAATAAATTATAAATATTGTATCGTAATCATAACACTAGATAAGATGTCAACTTGTTTATGCAGGTACCTCACTGCCAAATACATGAGTATAAAACTCATATATTCAATCATCTGGATACAAGAAAAAAGATGATATTTGGGCATCTCGTTGCCCACAAATCCATGACTTGTTTATAAGTAAAATAAAGCGTGGTAAAAATTGATTTCAATATCAATGCATTCCTTATCAGATATATTCTGGCACTTGCTACACGTATATAACGATATTCGGGCTTATTATTGTGAAATAGCATATTCGGGCAAGCGCTTGCCAAACGAGGAATTTATGAACTTGGTAAATCTTCCTGTTTCTTGATATTGCGATCGAGCAAAGCGAGCGAAGGAGAAAGAAACATTGTTATGTTTCAAAATGTTATTTCATCGTTTAAAACATAGCGATTTCAGGCACTTGATATAGACTTGAATTCATGTTCTTGTTCTGAATTCAAGAGAAAACGGCATAAGTTAATTTATATTCATTTGTCTTCCGTTATTGGAAAAAAGTTTTGAACAAAATAATGTACAGTTAAAAACGACATTTCTGGACATATAGAACACTGGAAGGCATATCATATATTTACACATTAACATCTTTAGTGGCTACCTGCTAAACTCGTAGAAATTGCCTACACAATATAAGTACATATAAATATACATAAATATGTGCGTGTGTGTTTGTGTGCGTATCCACATTTGGCAAGTATCTTTGCATTATCATTTCGATTATACATCACATTAGTTTCGTCTGTATCGGTTACATTATTATTTGAAGTCATAATAACGAACTCCAGATTTTGTTGACAAAAAATTGAAGGTGTAATTTGTAATAAAAATAGCAGCGCCACCTCGCGTTGTGAGCTTCGTTAATTGTATGCGTTGCAGATTTCATTAGTACTTACACCCGAATACTAGAGACTTTTAGATTTGCACAACGACAACGTGGATTGCTACGATCGACGTCCTTTTAATGCACTGCTTTTAATGGACGTCACACGTATCAGTCCACGCAAATCTAAAAGTCCCTACTATTTCACATTCAACTAAAGAGAGTACGGACAAGGCAGCAAGGACAGAGGAACGCTATTAACAGACGATTGTCCATGTTGAACATTGTGGCCTCGCATGGTATACACTTTCTTTTCTTCTTTATTGTCGATATCAAAATGTATACTTTAAAACCTACCCCCTGTCTTAAATTTTACAATATATTTTAAAGCTACGTTTCTTCGTTTGCAGTTATGCGTAAGCTAAATTTTCATAATGGCAATAGTTTTCTACCTCCCCCCACATATAAAAGTGTTTTATTTAGAAGGAACACAAATGCTATTGATTAAACAGGTGATTTGCTAGGAATAAACAAATAAACTAAGCTTTATTATGATGAGATGTGTACTTTCAACATGTTAATCAACCCGTTCACCAGCAGCAACCAACAACAAAACAAAATCGAATGGAAATTTTAAAATAACAAATTTTGGCAATTGTCATTTCACACCACAAAATATCAAGCCTTGTAGAGTTACGGTCAAAAGGCTGACTTGTACCAAAAAAAAGGGATGTTTTCGTAAGAATGTAAAAAAACGATTGAATACATCGCATTCTGAAAAGCGCTATTATCTTTATTCAGATGTGTCCCCCATAGCACTACCTCTGGATTAAAGATTAAACTCACGATGTGCAAACCTAAGTAGAGTGTTTCCATGTTTTATTCAGGCTCATGTTTTTCTTACGCTAAGTGGTAGGGCCGGTCGATTTCAAGCCTTTTCGCTGCAAAAACACCCCGCATGAAATTATGCGCCTTTACCTCTGATAAAGACGAGTTTAAGTATGTGTCAAGCTTTTCTATTTTGAAATAAAGAGTATATAGGTTTCATTAACTGCTCGATTGTGTGGCAAACAGGGATAATTTCGTATTGTGAATTTCTGTTATGAAATAAACATCAAATGAAACTCAGGGACAACGAAATTGACCAGGCATAGATTGGGTATGTTGCACTACACGAACATGGCGTCAACATTTGGTCCACAGTTAAAATATGTTATGCAATCCTTGAAATAAGAAAGGATTCTAGGCACGCGAGCACGCTTGACCGTATGGAACTGGTAATACAACATTCTTCCACACAAGTATGATGTAATGATTTTATCTATCATTTTATCAGTATTCAAACTTCTCTAGAAGGCCCGTATGGTTAAAAATGAGGGCACTGTGAGGTTCATTGGATCATGAGAAACGAACGGGCTTTGCAAATGGACTATTAAATCATATTTCCAATGTACTTTCATTGACTGCTTTCTCCATAAATCAGTTGCCAACAGAATATAGAACAGTGGAAGTAAAGAAGAGCATAATTATTTACACCCCCCC